>VWYE01026578.1:703-42144 GCA_013398995.1 Alaudala cheleensis
TATATATATATATATATATATATATTAGTAAAGAAAACCTGTTATTCCCAATTTCCCACATCTTTTACCTGAGAGCCCCTTAATTTCAAATTTATAATAATTTAGAGGGAAGGGAGTTTACAGTCTCCAGTACAAAGAGAGAACACCAGTTTCCCCCAGCAGATACCTGTCTTTTCAAACCAAGACAGCGTATTTTACCAACAGGAAAAACGCTCCTGTGTTCCCATTAAGCCGTGATGCCATCCAGAATAATTAATATAATTCATTAAAGCATTTGTATCACCCCAGAATGCAAACAGAATTATATGGAATTTGGCATATGAAATCAGTGCTACATGCTTGACCCAGTAGAAACAGAAGTGCACAGGTATTGCAAAAGTATGGGGACCTACAAATAGATAGACAGGTTTATTTCCAATGTGTCTGCTACTTGTTTTAAGGCTGTGGTGTTTATTTGTGCCTATTCTAATATATTTGTTCCACAAGACCAAGTTTGGTGCAACCAAGAACCAAGTAAAGAGATTTATCATGGAGTGGTTAAAGTTGAAAGGAGCCCTTGGAGGTCATCTAGACCAACCTCCCTGCTCAAGTAGAGTCCCCTAGACCACATTAACCAGGACCGTGCCCAGAAACTTTTAATCTCCAGGGAAGGAGCCTCTTTGGGCCACGTGTTCAGTGCTCAATCACTCTCACATAAGTGCAACAGAGTTTATCATGATGTGAATGATAAAGGAAAAGAGATTTGACTATCTGCTGAAGATTTGTATTGGTGAGTGATCCATTTTCACATAGCTATTGGATTTTAACTTTCCTCTTCCTTAAAATGCACCCAACCTGAAATTGCAGTGAGAACTATTAGTAAGAACTATTACATATATTTGACATAATTGTCTTCTGTCCCATTCTATTGCATTTTTTCTGTTCTGTTTCCATGGAAATGGGAAGAAGAAGGTCAGGCATATTGTATAGGCAATTGTTTCAAAGGAGCTTGAAAGGCTTTATTATTCCCTGATCTAATTTTCATCAGAGAATGGTGGTGGGAATAAAAGTCAGACACCCCACTTGTTGTTATTTTTGGTGGTATGTAACTTCAATTTGTACTCCCACAAAGCCAGGAAAGACCATTTTGCTTCCTTCTGCACCTAGGAAGAAGACTGTTCTTGAGGGAAGGTGATGTGATGAGACAGGCATCTCATATAGGAATCTATTCCTAATCAAAATAATATAGTCCTGTCATGTCACATGCTATATGACATTGCTATGGAGTGTCTGAAAGGCCCAGTCTCACACAAGGATGTTCACACCTACCTGGGAAGGCAACCCAAAAAGCCCATTTGTCCATTAGGAAATGAGAGGACTATTTCCTCAAGGACATTTTGAGCCTCGCTGTGGTTACTCTTGGAAAGAATTTTGATATCCACCACTGGAAATTGCTCTAGATGGAAAGCATTTGCCTTCTTGCCATTAGTAAGCAGAAGTAAGATAAAGGTATTTGACTGCTCTCCTTAGATGATTTTCTCCTATTTTATTGTCATGCTGTTAGCTTTTGTTTCCATGGAAACACAGAGGCAGTTCTTAGCAGTGTGCAAGTTTTAGTTGCGAATGACACGTGTACCTTTTAGCTGCTGGGTGTTGGTTGATAGCTATAAAATGAAGACACAGTACAGCAGGAATGACAAGAAGGAAAGGATGGGCAAAAGAAGGAGATCCAGATATTTAGAGGCCATAAGCATCCCTCCTTCCCAGAAAAGGTTCTGGACATTTTGTGTTTTCCTTCTGCTCTACTACCTTCATTTTCCAGGCCTATGCTTGGACCTGACCTCCTTTCTATTATTACTGTTTCAGTAAGGTAGTATGTCATTGCCATGGTGTCTGGAGGCCCCAGGAAACCTGAGGCTCTCCTGTGCTGGAACCATGCTGCTCTGGCTTAGGAATGGTACTTCCCAGTTCAGAGCCCCATGAAGACTCTCCCAGCCTACTGGAGGCACAAAACACAAAGGTCATGTGCTGAGTGAGATAAGAACAACTTACCGGAAACTGTAATGAGATAAGAAAACAGACAGCAACAGCAAAAATATTACTAACAAAGGCTATAAGAAAATAAGTTATTCAAATGGATAAACATCCCCAATAATAGAAAACACTGGACAGGTCCCTCCACCACATTTTCTTGACTAGAAGCAATCTCTTCTTCCTGGAAATGAGAGTTCCTTTCCCCTGCTCCTGGCAATGACGTGAAATGGTATAGAATAACCTCTCTGTTCTGCCTACAACCCATTACAGTTACTGCAAAAAGTTAATTATATCCTGGCTGGAACAGGACATGTGCAAACCTGGAGCAAGAGACATTACCATAGTCTGAAGGAGAAAAAAAAAAACACAGAGAAGATGAAATTATTTGGGTGTTATTACATACATGATGTTGGCAAAGCCAAACCTGGACTTTATTCAGAGCTCATTGCATAGCTCTCTTTTCTTACTGACTATTCACTATGCCAGTGCTGAAGGACATGCTTCCACTTCTTTCTTCAATTTTTCTGTGCTCCTTTTGAATCTGTGCTTTCCTTCAAGAAAACGTCTTTCCTACTTACATAATTATTTTGAGTTGTTTTTCCATGGCTGCAGCTGTCTACAAACCACTTCACTGTCTCTCCCACCTGGAATAGAGCATTCCATCCCCAGCCCTGCTCAGGCAAAGCACAGTCTCGACTAAACCTGCTGTGGAGGAGGCATCTTCCCTCTTCCCAGCATATGCTAAAACCTCACCCATCTGCCCAAGCCACTGTAGTCCTTCAGAGACTTTTGCCGATGAATATCTCATACCCCTGATCAAACTGTTGCTCATCTTAAAAGTAATGAGAGGTTGCAATGGCAGGGCAAATCTCTAACTGCCAATTTCTTATCAGTTACAGACACTTTACCTTTTAATTTCTCAGCCTGATAACACACAGACTGTTCCACCTTTCTCTTGGGCTCTGTGAGCAGTGACCCTCTTTGATATTATGAGCCTTGGTTAGGAGCCACAAGTCTCCCAAGGACACCACTATTTCTGAATGAAATTTCATTATAGAATTCTTACATTTTAATTACTTCATTTTTAAAAGGGTATTCTGTCTAAAATATATGACATTGAACTAATCTTTTATTGTTCACAAGGCAGCAGGTTCATCACCTTATTGTCAGCTTGACAATTTTTTATTGAAGTAGTTTTTTCCACTAGTTACACTGTTTCACTGACATACAATAACCTTTAACTCACCAGCATTGCAAGAGGCAAAGTGCTGGAGGGAAAGAGAACACATTCCAAAGACCAGACTCCTAAAGGAAGACTGAGCTAGTCTTTCTGATGACATGGGTAAGGACTGTATTTGGGCCAAGCAGAAGGGAAGAATCATGTTTTGGAGGTTTTAGTCCCTATGCTGAAGGCTTGGTCAGGCTCAAGAGACACAAGATATGAATTACTACATCAACACAGCTGACTAGACCCTCTACTGAAAAAGCACAGGAATAGTAGGATGAGGGACATTAATGTGAATTGACTCTCTACTGAAAAGTGTATTAAAGACTGTTTATGGGAAACAAATTTACTGACTGAAATCAGTGTGCTTGTTCAGCTTTTCTGCTTCTCTAATGACTTTCAATCTTTTGGGTAATCCAAATTTAATTTACAACCCTGGTCATCACCCCAACCTTTATTTTTTCATTGAACTCTCAGGATCTGTGTATGACTTTTCAGTTAAGAATAGGAAGACTGAAATACCCAAAGTATCCAGCCAAACCAAAAACTTTCTTGTGTGATTACATGAACAAGAATGTATCCAACCTTTTTCTGTGCACTCAGAAAGGATTGGTATTCATAATGTTAAGGCACGCAGCATAAATGCTCGTAACAATCTTAAAGTGTTCAATTTTTACTTTTTTGTGGAGGATGTTGGTTGGGGTTTTTATTTGTTTTTTGAGGGAGTTTTTTTGTTGTTGTTGTTGCTTTGTTTGGATTTTCATGGGTCATTTTTTGTTTGGTTTGGTTTGGTTTGGTTTGGTTTTGACGGGGGTTTTTTTGTTTGGCTTGGTTTGGATTTTTTTTTTCATTTTTGTTTTATTGTTGCTGGGTTCTTTGTTTTGATTTGGGGTTTTTTGTTATTTATTTAGGGCACCAGGGCTCTCTTAATCTCTTGCTGTTCTTCTTTATATACTTTCCAAAAAGAAAAGAAGGACAGAGACAGTTAGGGCATTTTATACTACAGGAAGAATGAATGAAGAGATGTTTGATACACCACTATTCCCTTTGCACCTTAGAACTCAACAGAGTAATACTTCCTCTCTGTATATTAACTTCTTCTTCCACCTTTAGCCACAAAGTGTTTAATTACTTTACAGTTGAAGTGTATATTGTAGGACTGTTGCCCCCTTCTTTAAGCACCTAAAAACTGATTATAGCTAAATACTAACAAGGACTGCTGTCACTGGAGTGCAATCTGTCCCAAAACCACTCCTGTAGAAGAAATCCGTGTTAAACATGAAAAATCAGAGTGAAACAGAAGGTATGGAAAAGATTACCAGATTCAGATATGCTTTAAATGTTCCCCACATCCTCTAAAATGGATGTGCCAAAGCAGAGTGAAGTTTCAGCTCTGTCTTTGCAGCTGTCTAATTGTTTCCCACAGTCCAGACTGTCCCGACATTCACATCCACTTTTCTGCCCTGAGTGCTCCCCATCCTCTCAGAGATAAGCTTAGCAACAACATCAGGGATTTTGCACATTGTCAATGGCAGATAGGAGTGTTAGGCATCTTTGGTGCTGCAGAAGACTTTTCCATGTGGGAGACCACACTGGAAACACACAAAACAATGTGTTTCCCCTTCTTTCACATTTCAGCTCATTGACAGAGCTCTGCATCAGGGAAGTGCTGCAAAAAATCAGAGTTACCACATACAAGTCAAACCCATTCCAGCCACAGCTAATGGAAAATACTTATGCCATAGGTTTGCCCTGGCACCATGCCAGTGCACCTATGAATGTACATTTTTTAACAACTGCTGTGGGATGTGATTGAGAACAGAGCAGAGCAGGCCCAAACCTTGAAGACAAACCAAAATTTTATTAAGCTACAGATTAACAGGAATGAAAACCCTCCAGAACATTTCTTCTCCTCTTCCCCCCGGTTTCTAACCCTTCCACGCTCAGGCATATACACTTACTCATTCCCTTCTATTCTGCTTGCTTTACACCACTAAGAAAACTAATCTTCAATTTAGCAAGTGAGAGAGACATCTCTCTTGCACTATAGACCTCCCCACAGGAATACACAGGGGTGCACCCTCCCGTGCTTCCATGTCACCCATGGCACCACCCCAGAAAGAAGTCTGTCAGGGTAACACTCTCCTTTTTCCATGTCTGGTGCTCTCACCACTGTCTATAGACCAAAACTGCACATAGGGCTCTTTAAGGGTGCTTAGCCAAATACTAAAAACGTGACCACTCTGGTTACCCCCATTTTCCCCTGGGGCCAAGGGTTCTAAGAATAGAGATCTTCAAGCCATGAAGACAGAGGGCACCAGCACACCCTCTTCTTCTCTTCTCTGTTCATGCTCTTCTTCTATGGCAAGCACTGCTACAATTTCCTGGCTCAAGGCTAACAGCATCTGCCCAAACACAGTCCAGGAGAATTCAGGTTCGTCTGTGGCTAATATTATGCAAGAAAAGTCCAGCTTCAAAGCCACTCCTCTTCATCTCTGCCTATCTGGGATTCTTTTCATATTCCTTTAACATCTCAGTCCCAGGTTGTCTCTCTCTCTCTCTCCCTTAAACTACTATCTAAAAGAAATCAGTTTAGAAAAGGTTCTTTTCTGCTTAAGAGTTAAAAGTTAAAAGTCCAGGCATTGGCACATCCCCCACAGCTGAGCACTCTCTCCGTCCACCGGCTCCCCCTCTCCGCTGCCAGCTGCTTCTGAAGTACTGATATCTTCCGGGGGGGGGACCGGGGTAGAGAAGAACAGGAACAGAAGACACCTCCACCCTTCCCTCTTTGATTCCCTCCCCCCTCCTCCAGCCCTGTGAGCTGGGCGGGGCAGAGCAGTGTGCTCACCTGCGACCAGAACCAGAGAGAGAGCTCCCCAGAAACTCTTGCTTCTTTTAACTCCTTGTATTCTCAGAGGCGTGTCTAACCTCTCTAACTACTTCCCGGGGACTACAACTTTTCATTCCCCCCTCAAACGATGACAACCTATTAAAAGCATTACAGTTTGTCTGCACTGCCATGAGGAATCAGATCTTGGAATCTCTGGGGAAAACTTTTTGTACCTGACAGATTCCAGAAATTGTTCTTGGAGCAAAGTACTTCTCAGTAACAGGATTCTGAAGCAAGCTAGAGAAATATTATCTTTTAAATCTTTTGACCACCAGGTAAACCCCTGAGACTAAATCTTAGTTTTGCTGCACATTAAGATGTTAACATGTTAGCATCTACCTATTATAGTCTGTTAAAAAATACTTATTTTTAATAGGATTTGATACTGATCTCCATTCAGAAGTTGCTCGGAAAGGGCTGAAGGAGAAACTTTTGAAAAACATTAGTTCTGATTAGCACCAAAATAACCAGAAGGGAGTGAACTCGGAGTGAAGACCAAATGGAAGTAATGAAAATACCGGAGTCCAAATAACTCATGTATTTGTACCTGAGCAGTATCTATGAATACTTATGTATTTGTAGATAAGCAAACAACATCGTGACATGCCTCTACATCAAAGGAGTTTGCTCCTACAACATCAGAATAAATTAAAATTCAGCAGGCTGTTTCATTCAGACTGTTCAGAGTGTTTGCCTGAGCCAAACACTGAATGTTAGGCAAATGTTGGATTCACAGGAAGAATGTTGAGTGCTGTATTTAATTAGTAATGGCAACCCCAAAAGGAATTTAGTATCTCACATCTGGAAGCAAGCAAGCAAAAGCCATCCTACAGTACCATACTTACTCTACTTGTGCCATCCTACAGTACCATACTTACTCTACTTGTGCCAACCAGTCTTCACTGTCTCATCACACTGCAGATGTGCCACAGGGTGGCAAAGCAAAAGATTCAGAGAAACGCAGATGACTTAACCATTTTGGATATGCCTAATGACTTCATTACCCCAAAAAGCTGAACCTGGAAGAGAGTTTTTGAAAGCAAAGGAAGCTCCTGAAGACAGTGATTGCAAGACAAATGGCATTACATTTTACAGACAAGCTATTTCTCATTTAACCTGATCTAATGGGTGTCACCTCTGCCCATCGCTGGGGATATGGAATTAAATGATAATTAAAGTCCCTTCCAACCCAAACCATTCTATGATTTGAATATTTCTTTTGTACTTCTTTGAAAGCCTTTTCTCTTATAGCCCCAAGATTAGAAGAGCCTAAAGGAAGTTGTAAGAGGGAAGAAAACACTTCCTCTGTGGAAATTATACTTTCTTGGGATGATTTTCCACCAAATGTTCCATTGTAAACAGATATAGCATTGCACTCCTTTTACTAGCTTGGGACTTCAACTAAGTTTCTTTTTTTTTTGTGTGCATGTATGAATAAAACACATTATTTACAATCAAGCCATGTTAAAATCTTTTCCTTCTTACCCCTCTCAATGAGACAGGAAAGCAAAGCACAAAGAAGAGGGCATGTCCCAGAAACAAAAGAGCAAAGTTCTGGCCAGCTCATCCCAGGAAAACAGCACTGTCCCTGCGGCATTCCCCCAGTCTCTTCTCTTCTGGAAAGTGCTCTGGTTCCCTGGTGCCATTTCATATGCAGATACCTTTCTGACAACTAATCTGCCTCTATCTCTTCCAGTCTGCCTCTGTCTCCTCAGCCAGCATGCTCACTCCTTTTTCTTGCAGGGCAGCTGGCAACAGAACTGGAAAAAAGATGGATCCAGGAAAAGATAAGAAGTATTGGCCCAGAAAATAACAGGGAGCCTACTATGAATCCCTCATCATGCTGGTTTTGAATCATCCTAGTTTTCTTTCAGACATATCTCTGGTAATATTTCTTTACTACTGCAATGAATTATCTGAAACATTTCCTACTGTAGATTTTCTAGTTTAAATATTTAGGTCATGGGTTTGGGATTTTTTCTTTACTTCCCCTCACTTTCTTTGTTTTGAATCTGTCTCAAATTGAGCACTTCAGGAAAGAATGATAACACCTATTCTGCACAGGGTCCCTCTAAGTTTGTCAAAGAACTGGGTTAGTCAAATCTTGGTCTTTGTCAGGATTTGGCACACTATCCTCCTTGTGAAAGGCTCTGGAAACACATATACAGGCAGTTAGGACTGATCACTATATTCATTATCTAAGACACCTCACAAAACTATTCATCAAAAAAAGCAAATATATCCACAGAGCTCATGGGATAAGTCTTTAGAGTATAAGAATAGGTACAAAAATGATACAGTTTCAGAATGGCACAGAAGATTACATTTTTAACGCCAGCACCAAGAAGGACAGAGAATGAAACTTCATTTCATAATGATAGTTCAAATTTTGTTAAACTCCTAAAATGGTGTCCTTAATGTCTATAAACATCAGAAAAAATGGTTTTACAATCTTCCCTGTGGTGGACCAATTATGACCTACTACTGATAAAGCAACCTGTTTTCTTCATCCCAAGTGCTGCCTTGGGAAGGCTGACCTGGAACAGAGACTAGACAGAGCTAAGAGAATAAAGTAGAAATTTATTAAAGGCCTTTAAGGGTACAACTTGGGCAGCACAAGAGCCTGGCCCGGGCTACACCCAAGGTGGACCCAAAATGGTCACAAAATAGACAACCAGTCATGAGGTCTCACACTTTTATAAGTTTTGGTCCATTTGCATATTATTTTTAATTGTCCAATTACAGCTTTGGATTATGATGTCCTATCCTTCTTGTTTTCTCTCTTCAGTGCACCATTGTTTATGCTTTTGGGCTTGAAAACTTTTAACAGTTGTCCTTGGTCTCAAGCTGGAAAATTATTTGTTTTGTCTACTTACTCTGTGAAGAGATCTAACTAACACTTAATATGAGGCTCAGAATTATACACCTAGGCAGCACAGAATCTGAGAAACATGAGATCTGAAATTTAAGGCATCACAAGCAGATGTCATCTGATGGTTCAGGACAGGAAGATGAACCACCTGTTCCTGCAATCATTTCTGACTTTATGTGGCTGAGGGAAAATCGACTTTTCTGTGATATAATTTCCTCATCTATAGAAATAAGAGAATTCCTGTTCATGCTTAGAGATCATGCAAATGCAAGTTTTGTGAAGTGCATTGTGAACAGCAGAATGGAGAGCTGCATTGCATGAAGGTGAAAATTCATTCATAAAATGCAAGTACCTTACTATTAAGTGACCACATTTGGCAGGACCTCAGGTCAATCCACTTCAAACCCCTGGTGTCCATAAATTCTTTCCACATGCTTACAAGAATGGGCCATGCTTCTGGAGTTATGAGAGACAAACTCAACTTCAGTTCAATCTTCCAGATCTATCTTTATATGTCTTTTGCTTGCTCTTTTTATTTGGAGACTTTGTCTTAGGAAAGCGTAGAATGGTCAGCTATTTTGTATTGTGTGTGCTATTTACACATAAGAACACATTGACCTTCAAACCTCACCTTTCTGCAGCAGAGCTGTACCTGTGTGGGGCTGACACTTCAAAAATTACTATAGAGTTAAAAGCTGGGGCTGGGTGCTAGGAGATTATTTTTGTCACAGTCAGTTATACTTGCAGTTGTACATGGTTATGAAGATAAATCGGAGTTTGTGCTTTGAAAAGCTTGTGGGACTGGGTTTCAAAAGAATTCTCAGGGAATCAGTCACCTTCAGGGACAAGGCTGGCAGTTGCTGGCGGTGCATATCAAGCTGGATGGGAAGGAGGATGTCTGTCTTTGACATACATAATTAAGGTAGTCATTTTGGTGTAAAATAAGCAAAGGACAGATTAACATCATTTATTGTTTGTGTGCTGGGGACCTGTCCTAATGTCTTCTCTTGATTAAAGAGAACAGCTCCTCAAACAGATGAAAGTTTACCAAGTCCTGCAATGATCACTCTGATGTCTTCTCCATGGAAGATAGAGATTGAGGGAGAGATGGACCCTCAGAGACAGTCCTGCCTGTCCCTGTTTGTGCACCTGGCTCTCACAGCAGCAGGTAGGGCATTGTTGGCATTGTTTGTTCAGCTCCTTTCCCCCATCAGCACTGCAGCTTGCACCTAGCCTTACTGTCCCAGGTGTTCTCACTGTTAACAAGCAGTCAACAATTCTAACTGTTATTGTTAGGACCTATTATATCATCAGAAACAACAAACCTGAAGGGAAAAGCAGTCACAAAAGAGCATATAAAAGTTTTCATACAGAAAGGAAATTAATAACTGCTCTTGCACAAAAAAAAGAAATTAAATCTAGCAGTAAGTCATACCTACCAGCTAAAAGAGGGAAATTGCAAGAGAAAAAAACCCCAAACACTGAAACTAACCCAAAATCTCATGATCACCTGTAAGTATGTGCAACTGAGAGAACAACCCACAGTGCAGCTTTCACATCATCACCAGCTGTTGCCTTGAGAGAGGCACAAATCAGGTAAACTGGTAGAAACTCAGACAGTTGTAATGAAAACAAGAGTTGCAGAGCTACTTCAGTCTTGAGAAGGTGCATCCTTATGTGTGCTGAAGGGCAGTAAGACACTTTTGGTGGCTTACTCGGCAGGATGGATATCCTAAAACATCACTGCTGTTTTTCTACTGCTTATTCTAGCCACTCTAAAGCAGAGAACATGTATTATATAGTCTCTAGTATATACCCTGTAACTGTACGTAGCATTCACATATAAAATAAGCATATATAGCAACATATCATATAGTTTCAGATGGGTTCATCTGAAATGGGACATCTTTGGGAAAACCCATTGAAAGAGAGGGGTCAGGGCATCAACACACAACATCAGCAAGCATTTTTCACATACTTCTGCAGAGGAAACTCAGTTCCATACAACCATGACAGTACTTCATCTGACTGCCCCCTTTCACTTGTCCTTTCATTCAATTTGTTTGGTTTTGCCTCATGGCAGTGCTAATCCCTTATCTCCCTTGCACCCAATATTAACCTCCATCATCTCATATTTAGTGCTGTTCTCTGGCCTTGAGGGCATCACAGTCTGACCCTTTATGCTTATACTTCAGTTTGAGATTTCATTAGTTTGAATAAAAGATATAATTTGCTTTCCAGCTTATTGATCTGTTGTGGACAGTTCTTAGTTTGGGATAAGAGGATCTTTAATGAAAACTGCGTTGTCTCCTCCCACACAGAGAAGGATGAAGTATGTAACTGCACGTGACACTGTGGTTCTGCTATCCCTCAGTGACCACAGAGGTAAACCTAAACAGATACAGACATTTGTAGTGATGCAGCCTGTCCATACTAAACAGTGTTCCAGCAAACCAGCGTCCATCCATGGACTTCTCCTTCTCACCAGCCTTCCTGGAAGAGGCAGCTTTCGGCAATCTAGCCATACCCTTCTGCTTCATTTAGAAGAGATAGACAGCCTAAAGTGGGTTGTCCCTTTACCACTAGGTTCATGAGAATTTTTCTTCCACAGATGGGCCATGGCTTTACTGCAGAGTAATGTGTATTACTATTCTTGAGACACTAAAACAAATCAGATGATACTGCTTAGTTCTAAACAGTTTTCAGGTTTTGCTTCAATATGTTGGAAATCCTTTGCATAGCAGGAGCCTAGGACACATGTAAATGAAAGGTAGATTGTAACTGACATCAAAAATGATAAAAGAAATCTGCTTGTGAGGGTAGTGTGTCATAGGGGATTTATGAGTAGAGCTGTGTATGATTTCTTAGGATGAAATTATTTTCTCAGCCTCTTAAATGAGAAGAGAAAGCTCCTGGAGAGAAATAGATCCACCTAAGTGAGAAGAAACAGTTTGCAGGAAGACTCTCTAGAAGTCTGTAAAAGAAGGCTGCTTGGGAGATAACTACTTTTAGTGGGGCCAGAGAAGGGAGGATACTGGAGAACTCCAGTACCTCTGGGAAAAGCCTCAGGAGGGGTGCCATGTAGGGCTGGAAAGGCAATTGAGCAGGGCACTAGGTCAGCATTGAGCTCCATGTTGAGGATCTCTGGGCCTGTTCTATCAAAATTCATGCCTGGAACAGGAGGAGGGCTCCACAGACTTACAAACAGCTGGTTTACCTGCAGCAAACACTGTGCTTCAACAGCGTGGTGCATACTGAGAGAACAAGGAGAGAGAGGGAAGGCTTCTGTGCTACTGCTCTTCAATTCATCAGCCTAAAATTTAGATCCTCAGGCTTGAATTGTGGTTGCTGAGAGCTGGTGTAGAGCTCATCCTGGCCACAGCTGTAATGCAATCATCATCAAAACATCATGCAAAACAGCATCTTTATCTGCACTCAAATCCAAAGCAAATGCAATCACTAGTGCTGTGTTCTTAATGTGAATCTGTATTTGACCCTGTACTCTGCCACTGTCCCTTACTTGTCTAATGTCAGTGTACTTGGAGCTGTACAGCTGGAAGAATAAATATAATTCTGGTCTTACTCGACTGCTTTGCAGTACTCTACAGAGGTTTCACTGCCTTAAACTGCACATGAGAAGATCTAATTTACCCAGAAGTTTTGCATGAAGGCTGCAATAACACCATAAGGCAGTCGCAGTTATCATCCTTGAGTCTGAAAAACATTCACTTTTTTGGCTTAAAATGTTCATCTCTGATTTCCAACCAGAAATAAATTATTTTAGTAGGCTGTATATCTTCTATTGTTACTGAGTTACGGCAGAATGCATGAAATATATTTTTCTTTGTGTTGCAAAATAAATTCTGCAATGCTGCCGTGCTGTTGTTGGGGGGGTTTAGGATAAACAACAGCAAAAACAGCTGAAATCTAAGAAATAAAATCTGACAAGGCCTCAGTTCATCTGAGGATTGATCCTGCTGTCAGTCCTTGCTCAGGAAAATAATTTAGCATGGACAGCAAGTTGAGTATGTGCTCACATCCCCTTCAGGCCAGTGCTAAAGTTAGTTAAGTATGTGATGAAGTATTGTGTGGTGTAGGAATTGTTCACTGAATTTTGACTGAGCTATATTTCTTGCCTGGAAAATTAAATGTCTAAGCAGGAGCTGAGGAAAAGCATTTCAAAACTAGGTTCCCAGGACACAGAAGAGACAGACTAAGTCTGCAGAGGCATACGTAAGCATGAGGGTTCAATATCCAGGACACTGCAAGCAAGACTTCCCCCAAGCTCTCACTGTGCTTAGCAAGTCCTGGAGCTGGAGAATTTGAGAGGGAAAGATGGAATGATTCCATTGTGTGGGACTTGCTGGCCCAGCACTGCCCACAAAACTTTCCCAGAATTCAGGCAGGCTAAGATGGACAGAGAGCATTATTAGATGTTTCTTCCTCTTCAGATACTCCAGTCTTTCCCACCAAATTCTGCTGCCCAGGCTCCATCACAGACCAGAGAGTCACTGAGCTGCTCTGACCCCTGGACCCTGCATACATCCCACAATCAGTTTAACTGCACCTGCTTCACACTATTGAGAAATCACAAAACATTATAAAATATCAAAATTAAAATTTGGTCTTCATAGTCCAAACGTAACACTTCTGCTGCTATTGTGCCCCTTATCTCTAGTTTTTAACACTTAATACTGATAAATGACAACAATTAGCTAGTCTCTTTCTCTTAACCACATTGATGTAATATCAACAAACACCAATATGTCTGCAGTTTTTTCCATGGAAGAATATTCTTAAGAACTTGTAGATGCTCTATTGGCAGGATCTGCTTTTTCAGGCAAGCAACTTTTTTCAGACTTGCTGCACTCCTGCACCAGGATTTGGAGACATTTTTGTATATCCAATATGATTTTCCAAATCACCATGCTTCTTCTCAGTTAGTAAAATCCTAATTTCAGGACAGTGCAGTTCATTTGGAAACCACAAGTCATTCTTAGCAACCTAAGCACTGGACCTGATGTGAACTTGCTAACTAACATGACCTAAGCAAAGGCATCATGAGGTTGCCTTCTGAGTTAGCAGCAGGAGGTCACATTGTCAAGTCTGCAGAGTCCAAAAGCAATCTGAGCAAAGCTTTCCTGTAAAATAGAGATACATTAACTCAAGGGTCAGAGTACAGAGCAGCTGTATGAATGGAAACCTCTGATTAGGGATTGCAAAAAAAGAGGTTAATGTTTAGCCAGCTTATCTGCTGACAAAACATTGCCAAAGATCTTCCTTAGCTTCTGATTTCTAAACGGTAGACAGCACAATTTGGGCATCACACAGCAATTTTGTCAGGGTTTTACCGAGCTGTGTAAGAACAGTGATGACTATATTTTGTTTAGATTTAGCTTCTCTCGTTTTTCATTCTTTCCCTGACTTCAGTGCTCAATAATGCATACGAGGTATCTGTTCTTTCAACATTGGAATGAAGCAGCGAGGTGAAAATTGTTTAAAGCTTTGTCAATTGCTGAAACCTTCTGAGTGCGAGATTTCAAAATGGCAGATAAATACTTCTGAGCAAATAGATTAAAAACCTTCTGAAGACTGAACTAGAAGATAAGTGTGTGCATTGCTGCAGTCAGCCCAGCAGCCCTGTATGCAAACACCAGAGCTCCCTTTTGTGTTTGAAGTGCACTTTGTTGCACTGCCAGGGGATGTGCAACACCCTCAGGTTCAGTTCTGATACTTCTTTGTCCATCTCGAAGACAGTGGAGGAGCTGAAAGAGGCTGGAACAAGCTGTTTACACATGCCCTGAAGTGCAAATGACACAGTGTTATGTATCTGTGTCATTTGCACTATATCTGCACTATATGTTCCTGCTGGGATCCAACAGGACAGACGTCTGACAAGGGGATTCTTTGCCTTATCCTTGCCATCACTCCTCATTAAGCTTCGTTGAGGGATTTCTTTACATGAAGGACTGATGTGGGCCACAGACAGGGATGCAAGACTAAATGTTCTCCCATACTGTCTGCTAAATCAACTAAGCCAAGGCATTCAAAACACTGCTCAGTCATTTTCTGTTAATCAGATTTTGTTTTTTAATTGAAACTCTAGTAACTGGGGTTTTTAAATTTTGCTGTCATCCCTTTTGTTTATGTTCTGTTGCAGTTTTATTCTTCTATGATTCTTGCAGAAATGGGGTTGAAAACTTAGCTATGTTGGTTTGCAAAAATCACTTTTTACTTCTGGATTAGCTTATTGGGCCTATCATTCCTAAAGGAGGAAGCAGGTTGATCCTACTAATTTGTGGGCATGGAAAATAAATAAATGCTATTTACCTGAAGCAGAAGTGGGTTGACTCCATGTATGTGCATTTGCTCAAAATTGCATCAGTGTGAGATTTCACAGAACAAACGTCAGCGCATCAGGTCCCTGTTTGAACTTCTATTCCTAGTATCATTGGCAAAATTTTCTAGGACAGTGGCCATCCCTGGGAGCTGTGCATTCAGGTGCTCAGAAAAGTTTTTAGGACTGTGGTTGTTTTCTCTGGGATATTTTTGAGTGGGGTTCATAGTGACAAAGTTCTTGGGGTTTCAGGGAATTCAGCATGTTCCTGAGTACCAGCCCTACTTAGATGTTCCCACCTCTTCATGCATAGGAATGGATTTAAGTAGTTGATTTTTGTGTACTCAGGTGATAGCTGGCAGAATCACAAGGCAACTTTTGGAGGTACAGCTGGATTTGCAGGTGGAGGCTTGGCTGTTTTTTGCAGTTTTCCATGCACAACCTGACTGCCCATGTGCTGTTTGACTACAAATACTGCCCCTGCTTAGCCAGCTCCCTCCTTCTGCTTCCTCATCTTCCACCTAAGACTCCTCTTTCTGCTGTGCTGCAGTGTCCAGGAGGGGAAGTGCCTTTGCCCTGTGCTTGTTCACTGCTTGGCACTGTGTCTCCCAGTGTGCAAGAACTACTGCCAGCTCCTGCAGTAAAACCATGAACTGACTACCACTGCTTCCATTGCTGGAGCAAAAGAAGGTGCAGCCCAGGGGTCTTAATTGGAATGCTGTGTCCTGTTATTAAAAGAGACTTGATGAGAGCAAAAAATAAGGTACAGCACCGTGGATTTGATATGCTTGTCTGACTTAAAACCACAATGTCATGGGCCATGGGCTTTTAGATGACACAGCAGGGGTATGAGGGCACAGAAGCATTCTTCAAGAGGAAGACAACTTACTCCCTGTCTGTAAAGCATGCCTTACAATCAGCTTCAAATGCAAATGAGCAATGAGAAAGGAGGCAACATGTTAAGGAAATGTCATTTGATCACAACAGAATGTGCACACGTCCACCTTGATGACAGTCCTTACTGATGTTAAGTATTTGTATTCCTGCGGGTGTGTTTACCCTTCGCATCTGTGGTGTGAGCAAAGAGAGAATATGCCAGAAGCTGCTAACCTTAACACATCTTTTTAGTAAAACTGATCTCTATCTTTGCATGAGACACTAAATCTTGCTTTAATAGGGTATGTAGAAGCCCACCGCAGACAAGACTATACAGTACTTTGGTGATGGAAGTAAAATAAGAAGTAATGTGTTTGCCCCTTTTTCTTCTGTAGATATTAAGCATCAAGAAATTCAACAAAGTTAATTTAAATTTACAGAAATCAACTGGAAAAATAATAATAAGGTGTTAAACAAGGAGATAAATAGAGGACAGGCATACCAGACCCCAGAAAAATTCTAAAAGTGCACTGAGAAGAAACTTAAAGGATTATAGATGGCTACATGACAACATCATAATCTGAGAAGAACCAATAGTAGTCCAGACACTTCCACAGCCATCTTGGTGAAGGCTGTACCTGTACATGCTTTTAGAAAAACACTGGGCACAAACACTTGCATGAGAGGATAAATCCAAGATCTGTGCTTGAGTCCCTGAGCATTTCTCTTGGGTTGCAATGCAAAGTGTATTTGTATGTATTCTACTGCCATCCGTTGACGTGAGTTGGGGTGGTGTTTCCTTTATCTCTTCCATGACCTATTCCTCATAACTCCAGGGGGTTGGGGGCAGGCTCTGTTATGAGCCAGCTGTTAAACCAGGTGAGGCAATGTTCTTTATCTCTTCCATGACCCATCCTTCTTCCAGGGAGATATCTGCTGTTAATGGGCCATTTAAGGCTCAGTGCATGACTGAAAGAATTACATCATCCCGTTGTGAGATGTTCCACACAGCAGGAGGAGCCAAGCATTCCCACGTGAATAAAACCTGAGATTCAGAACAGCAGGACGGCCTATTTCCACTGGATTCCCAGAGGAAGACCAGACCCATCTCACCACCACTGGACCTTCAGAGGAAAACTGCACCTTTCTACAGGATTATCTCTCCTTTGCAAAAAGGAATCTTATATTGTGTTTACTCAACAAAACTACATCTGGCAGTACAGGAGGACTTAACTGGACTGACCAACAGGGTGTCAGGTCGTATTCTGACTCTGTCAGTGTTTTCTTTTTCGTTTGTTTGCTTTTTTTGTACTAGTACTATTTTTAATATCCCTAGAAAAGAACTGTTATTCCTATTCCCCTATCTTTGCCTGAAAGCCACTTAATTTCAAATTTATAATAATTCGGAGGGAGAGGGTTTACATTCTCCATTGCAAGGGAGGCTCTGGCTTTTCCCTGGCAGACACCTGTCTTTCTAAACCAAGACAACTTTCAAAACTGCTAAACCTGGACTTGCTAGAGTAACCATCACTGGAATACAAGGCCAGTTCCCTTTACAGTCACTTGTAGAGTGCAAAAGCTCAGTTCCTGCTTTTCTTTTACAAATATCAGTCCTGGAACATCACTGCATTTTACCTCAGAGGTAGCCAGCCACCAAAGCAGAGCTTTGTCCAGTCTTGATGTTTATGACAATATACTCAGTGGAAGGCCTTCCTGACTTGAAATGTATGGAAAAAACTCTTAACATTTGAAATATCTCATTTAGTTTTTTTTTTAATTTATTTAAAATTTTAGTCATTTGTTATTTCATGCTGCGTAGGAATTTTAGTAGCAATTAGAGAGAAAGTGTTGAGTACCTTACACCAACTTAGCCCCACTGTTTTTAGGGAGGTGGAGAGAGGACACAGCAAGAGGTGTGCACATTTACTGTGAAGGATGAGGGCAGTGGAAAGGAATAGCAAATCAAAGATGACATATGAGTTCTTCCTAAAGACAAAAATAAAAGAAAAAGAAAATATTAAAATGAAAGACACTGAAAAATATGACACAGAAGAAAAGAGAAGAATATTTGTCTTATCTTCCAATATTTCAGCTTTCTGCCTTGATCTGAGCTACAAAAGAATTGTGAAAGCCTAAAATTTTCCACTGGCTGAGAAAAAAAGTCTGCTCCAGTCTAGTTATTAAAATCTCTGTCATAAATTCAGACCAAAGTCCCTTGTCTGCAACTGCAGGCAGTTCTGGCCTTTTTAACACTTAATGCCAGGTCTACCTTCCCTCTCAGATCCAAACCTTATTCTCAAATCTCTCCTTGGAGAAGAAGTGCAGGTGGTGGCAGAAGATTCAGCGTAGGGAAGAGTGTGTGCTGCCAGCCAGCTGTGTTCCGCCCACACCCACTCTGGCTGTCACTAGAGGCATTGGAGCTTCTCATAGGTAGACTTAGGAATGAGCTTTGTTTGCCTAGGGGTAATAAGTGATAGTCAGGACAAAGAATGCTTCCACATCAGCTAGTGTTCAGGACATCTCAGAAAAATGCAGTCTGAGGCTGATGTCCAAGAGCCCTGAAGAAATAATGAGGAATGTTTTACTGTAATTTAATTATAAATCTGTTGGATGTAACTTTCTGCTCAGTATATAACTATCTAGTGGGTATAGAATATAAATTGGAAGTGATGCTGTTGGTATGGTGATCTGATAAAATGAAAACCTAAAATGTTTTATTTTTCTTGTCTTCAGCAAGGACTTTCCTATAAATTAATGTAGTTACAGACTATGAGCCTTGTGCCACTTCAAGGATTTTCTTTACTGAAAAGGGTGGTTTATAACTCTCCATACAGAGAAATCAAGCAAAAGCTTAAGGCAGCTGGCTGTGCTCAGTGTACAAGCATAAAATAAGAGTGTGACAATGCAGTAACTACTGAAGGTTAACAGGAACTCAAGGGAACACTGGACAAGCACCTACTATAAAACAAATAATCTGATGAACATTTAAGTCAGGATATCCCCAAGCTGCAGTAGTTCAGGCTGGGAGAATACTTGGGACAATATCCTACGGCATGACACTCCCCTATGGGCACTGCTTTCACTAATGTTTTTTTTCTACCTATCCTCACCAAAAATAGTAATTTCCTTTCCCCATTTTCCTAATGTTTTTTTTTTCTACCTATCCTCACCAAAAATAGTAATTTCCTTTCCCCATTTTCCTCTCCCCTTGAAGAAAGGATTAAGGGAGAAACTTAGGAGTGACGTAGAGGGAATCAGCACAGAATATGTTCCAAGTTAAAGATGTTCTCCTGTAATATGGAAGCCACAGCTGAAAATGTGTCCTGTCTCTTGGATAAAGAACTTGAGCCCTGAATCCACCACACTCAAAAATGGAAGCCCCTCTTTGGACTGCAACTGCATGTGGGTTTTTTCTCCTATGGTTTTAAAAATCATATGTTTGATATGAACATAAATGCCTTCAGTAAATTTTACTGCAGAAGTGGTGAACTGTGGTAACAACTTCAAACAGACATAAAAAACCCATTTCTACCTGGCCTTCCCCTTCCAGTGATCTGACACATGTGACTTCACATACACAGATAGCTTGAATAAAGTTTTGTGTAACCTGGCTTTCTCCTGTGAAACCATACTGTGAGATTGAAGGTCCTCTGTATGTTCCCTGCATTATCCAGGACAGTTGCTGTGATTATGTTTTCCATGTCTCTGGTCCCTAATTCTGAGAAGCAGATTTTATTAGAAGAATAGTAGAAAACTGTAATGAAAGATTCCACCTCAGCAGTGAAAACAGGTCTGCTAGACAAGTGGGGTATTCTGTTACCTTTGAATCTTCCCACTTGCATTCGAAGTTACCACAGCATATTTTGGTCAGGTGTCTATGACCTCTCTGCTTTCCCAGATTTTATTCCAGATTTGCTCAAATATACCCTGGAGAAAGCTTTTCCTGTGATATGGTTGTTTTTACTTGTGATGTTGTCATGGTCCACTCATCCCATCTCACCAGTCTTCAGAGGAAGATCATGCCTTGCTCTTATTGTTCATCCTCACAACAGAACAACTGGTAGAAACACTGGCAATTTGTTCTTTTATACAGCTTGTTCTCTGACTTTTTCTAACATCTGTCTTGAAATTGCCTTATAACTACCTCAATTGAAGTGTTCTGTGTCACAGTTTCCTGTATTTCTTTCAGGCTGATGAAGTCATTCCTTTCAAGTTGATGAGCTGCCATGCTTCGTGTCACAATATCCCCTTGGAAAAGAAGCCAGCTAGGCACACCTCAGTTCCCTGAAGTTTATTTTGTGTAAGTACCAGCTCTGCAGTATCAATAGCATGTGATGTAAGTTTCCAGAAACTTCCAGTAAGGTCTTTTTTTAAAGGCTTGTCATTCATAGTCACCTTCTCTTTGAAGGTTTCCAGTGCCGGACAAAATGAACACATTTCTCATGTATTTTTCACATGTACATGCTCCTGCAAGCCCTGTTTCAGTGTGATATTCAATGCAGAAGGTAGGTGTCTTCTCCACCACATTTTTTTCTGTTCACATTCCAATGTTTTTGGGTGGGTAGTCAATGTCTGAGTTGTGACATAGCTTTACTGCATCAAACTAACCATAGGGCTCATTTGTGTGATAATAACCATGGAAGTTTACTTTCACCTAAAGATTCTGGGGAAAGAAGTGAAGCTAGTTTAGCAGTGTTAATAGTCTGTAAACTGACTGAATCCATTTAGTGTGGATTCGAGTTATCTTATTTCTGCCTTCCCAAGGCCAGGTCACAAGCCTTATGTGGTCAGTGGCTCTGTGACAACACTTCCAACTGCAGTCCTGCATCCCCTGCATGGTCACAGAAGACAATGGGTATTTCTGCCATGATATGCATCAGCCTTCCCCCAGTGATTGCATCTATGCTGCCAGAACATCATCCACTATGATGCGACTTCCTAAGAATTTTGTTTATATATCTTTCTGGTAACATTGGAAGTTGCCCTCAGCTTTAACCCCAAATGTCATTCTTTGCCATTTCTATCAACCTAGTGACATACCAAATACGGTAAAGTAGCTCTAATGACATTTATTAATATCCGTTGTTGGCACTGGTTGCCAACATGTTTTGCTGTTGTCAGCTCAGTTTATATGTCTCATTTTGCAGACTTTTGATGTTGAGCTCTTTTTAGTTCTTTGAAGCATTAAGGGTCTCTGGCAACTCACTTCCCTGATTTCTAAGGAAGTACCATGCTACTCATCTAGCCATTGGCTTCTGTGACAGCATGATCTGCTTTTCCATTCTTTTTGTGGCACCCATTGTCAGTTGTTTGGCTCTTGTAATGGGAGCATCTCCTATAGTAGCCAAACTCTTTTATCTATTATCATATATAACAGGTCTGGAAGATATTCTTGCCCAACAAAAAAAAAAACAAAAAACAAAAAACCACACCAAACATATGATAATTCACTAACCTAGCCTCTTTTGTAGGGGGATTGGACAAGATGAATTCCAGAGTACCCTTCCAACCTTAACTATTCTGGTGGTTCTAGTTTGCACATGGTTTTGGCCCTTCTCTTGCAACTGCTGCCACTGAGCTCTACAGACATCTTCTGTTCATTTGTGTGTTTTGTGGTTGGTGGTTTCCTTTGTGCTACACTGAGCTCATGTACAAGTTTTCACTCCTTGGATGCCTGCTTGTTTTTGTGGTTTTGTTCCTTTGTTTCCCTTTTTGTAGGCTTTTTTCCTCATGACTTTCAGAGTGTCTGCAGTTTGTATCCTCTCAGTTTGGGAGTGCTTTCCCTGTTTGTGCTACCACATTTTCTGGCACCAGCTCCTTTTTGTTTTCTATCTCTGATCTGTCTTCAAATGGAAGATTGTGTGCTAGACTTGGCCAAGTATTTGTGGAGTTACATGGCTGCTTTGGTCATTTTCCTTTGAATGCCATTACTTTTCATCCTGGTTAGGAATCTAGCAATAACTGTTTCATGTTTTATAGCTGCTGCTTGCTCAAGTCAGTCCTTTTGCCTCCAATGTAATTTGATCAGTCTCTTGTCCTCTCTTTTTTGAATACCCCCACTCAAAAAATAGATTGCTTTATGTCTCTGAGGAGTTGAGTGTGCTTTTTAAGTGTTTTCAAAATTTTGGATGGAGCCTCCCAGTCTGCCACTGCTGCTGATGCAGGTGATGCCATTTCCCACCATCTAACACTATATCTAGTTCTTAATTTTACTTTCTTTGTTTTGGCCAGCCTCTTGCAGTCTTTTAGTTGTTCTATCACAATCAAAAGAAAAATTCTTTTGCCAAAAAAATTGATAAATTAATCTCTTTTCAAAAGCCTCTGCCTAGGAATAGGATATTGGTCATAACCACAAGATTATTTTCTAAGGAGTTTAGCTTTCACTGTTGTGAGCACTTCAGAGAGTTTTTTTATGACCCTGATTTGTGTATTCTTTGGGAAATCTTCTATCTTTATCAACTTTATCTTTATCAACTATTTTCCTGAAGAATGGTTAAATCTGAGTAAAGACCACAGTCCCCTTCTCCCTTAACTGAGGGACTGACTGCCAAATTGTTATAGCTTTATAAAGAGAATGAATAATGACAGCACCATCTTCTCTTAGGACAGAATCCATGGGGAAAATTGCAGGTGTTCTTCCGAACACTGCAATATGCTCTAGTTTGCTCAAAACTGTGCAGTTCTATGCTGTATTTAACAATGCCTCACAAGAAAATGGTTTTTCCTCTTTGCTTACAGTATAGTCCATGCACCAGCTGTCTGCTCTGTCGATATTACAAATATGGGAGCCAACATGACAAAAGTTTATCCACAGTGCTGTGTTAGAAGTATTTTGCATTGTGCTTAGAGATATGCTGAGCATAATTAAAAAGCAGTATAAAGTGCATCTGTCTGATGGGAGGGAAGGGGAAGCCAAAGCAGAGAGCCTTCTGGAAGAAGTACTTCCCACTTTGGGGGAAATTCTTTCATTTCCAGTACAAAAATGTGTGTTACACAAATTCTTTCCCAAATCTCTGTGTTAAATCACGTGTGATCAGAGTAATGTAGTCACAGTCATATAATGGAGGGAATTCCTCCTACTTTTTTTCTGGGTAGCAAAACATTGATACTGACAAGCTACCACACTGATGTGGTGACATTACTGAAATGCAGGCTGGGAATAGCAATTTAACAATACATAATTCCTTGTGCTTTGGCCCTGAATTGTTTAGGGTACTGCTGGTCCACTAAGGCAGCAGGCTCAGGTGTGTGAAGAAATCAGACAAGTTCAGATCAGAGCCTCTCAGAGAAACATTCTGCTCTTTTGCCTGTTTGAAATCTCCAAGCACCAGCAGTTTCCAACGTGCTCTGCACACAACTCTTCTGATAGCACCCACTTTCTTGTTGGCTGGACTCCTTGGCTTCTGGCAGCAACCCTAGCCTTTCAGCTAAATGAATCCATAATCTGGTGTAACCTTGCTGTTTGCTGGTGAACCAGCCCTTTGGCCAGGCTTCCTGCACACCACCTGAGGCTGGTGAGCAAATAAGCATGTTCGTGGGAGACTGCAGCATATAGCTACCCACGGCAGCAGAGAGGTTTCCTGGGTTGGTTAGTGCTTGGTTTAAGTTATTGTTATCTTGATTATTTATGTCATGGCACTGTTGGCTGCTGAGGAAGTAGAAGGCAGGACAAGAGCTTCCCACCAGCCTTCATGATCCTTGTCAGACCAAGAAGAACATGGCAGAAAAAACTCTTAGCTAACCTCTAAACACTGTTCACCTCATGCTAGAGATTCTTGACACGCATTCTATGCCCAACAGCAGGAAAAAATACTCAGGACATGCACTAGTATGCCTGCAAAATTTTCTGTATAGTCTGTAGTTTTGAGACCGAATGTCAAGCAAATTATATCCCTACTGCTTTTAGATATTGATCCCTCAAACTATCCTGTAAAAAAATAACAATTACTGTAAGAATTTTAGAGATCACAGCTAAACCTCAGGAGCTCCAGCTGAAGACTGGGAGACAGGCTTATCTTCTGACTCATAACCCAAACAAGCTCCTGAATATGCATTGTACATGGGAATAGATGAGAATGCTCTGGAGGAACAGCGCCAGTAAGAATAGTACAGAAAGCAGATAAGGTCAGACCAATTCTGGTAATAAAGGCTAATTAGTAAATCAGCAATGGAGTGTTTCAATAACACTGGCTGCATTGCATCAGAAAAAGGTAAGACAGAGTGTACCAAGCGTCTGAGGGGAAGCCTGAAGGGATGAAGTCAGCACACTGAAGAATTACCTCTACTTAACCATTGAAGGGCTGTGTATGAGGCCCATGATTTTATTCACTTGTCGCTTTGAAAATGCTGGAGACCAGAAATACTCTGTGTGGAAAGAGAGGGGCTGAATGATATATTTTCAGCATCATCCTTCAGAAAAGGATGCAGTTGTTCTTACAGTAGGGTTTAGATTGAAAGCTAATGTTCCAGAAAAAGGTCTAGCCCCACTTGAAAAAGATTTTCAAGGCAGAAGTGACAGGTCATTTAAGTGTTTAAGTGAAAATATAAGTATACTATGTTGTTTTGCAATGAAGAGGAGAAATATAAATGACATGATCTGGACCAAGCATTAATATACAAGTCATACCATAGGTCCATATCAGATTTGGCATTAAACATTATTGAGAGTAAAAACATATGTACTCTAAAAGTATTTCTAAGAAAAGGAGGTGTGAACAAAGGAATAATTAATGAGTGTGTATCACTTATGTTTGCCTTTGTGTGTCAACAGCCCTGCCTTGTCAGTGAGAAACAGCAGGACTGAAAATAGCAACGTTTCTTTTGCTGTA
This sequence comes from Alaudala cheleensis, assembly GCA_013398995.1. Taxonomy (NCBI): domain Eukaryota; kingdom Metazoa; phylum Chordata; class Aves; order Passeriformes; family Alaudidae; genus Alaudala; species Alaudala cheleensis. Next base: position 25,745 of record VWYE01026578.1, read on the forward strand.
GAGTGCAGTGCCATTTTTGTGAAGGCCTCGAATGTGAGCCTTTCCTGTGGGGGCTGAGATGCAGCTGCTCAGGCCTGCTCCTGTAAAGTAAGAATGAAAGACAGCACTCTGTCAAAGGGTGATTCTTCAGTGCCTGTGCAGTGGAGAGAGCTGATTGCCTGGTGATGCAGACTGCTGATAGCTATCAGCACTGCAGACATGACAGTGGTCACAGCACCCTGTAGAGACTCCACAACCTGGGACTGCCAGCCCAGAGACAAGGGTGACTTCTCTTCACATCATTGCCACTGTCATGATAGCTACACTGCCGAGCTACACAGCTTCTAAATGAGGTTCCCAGTGATCCAGCAAATGTCTGCTTTAATGAATAGTAAAAAAACATCCCTTGTCCTGGGAATTCCTGTTTTTTAAAATCAAAAATCCTGGCTAGAATACTCTGCAGACCAGGGAGAGTGAAAGGGGTTTTTGGGGGTTTTGTTGGGTTTTTTTTTTTTTTTTTGGGGGGGGGGGTATTTTTTTGCTTTTATTAACACCCCAGTAATATCTATTATTAATGAAGACATTAAATTAGGAACCATTTGTAAGAAAATCCAGTCTTCACTGCTTTTTACTCAAACTGATAAATGCTCCTGAGACTTCCTCTTCTGCCCCAGGAAACCCAGAAGACCAGAATGCCACTTCCACTAGATTTAGTACAGTCCTTTTTGTCTGCCTTCTGCCTCTCCTCCCCCTCTATCTGCCAATAACAATACTACAAAATATGGCCTCTCTCTCAGAATTTATCATTCACTTCAGACCAACCTAAATCAAATAGATGTTATCTACAGCAGTCTTGTTGTGCATTTTTTGTTACAAAGGGGGAAATGGTGAAACCATATTTAATAGAGAAACATGAGTTTGGAGGGATTATTTTAAAGTATTGATTTGATGTTGATCTATAGCAGAGTTGGAAAAGAAACAGGTTTTTTGATTAAAGCTTTTCAGGGGAAAAAATTGGTGATTTATTTTCTTGTGAACACTGTCCCAGCCTTAAGAGTCTAAACTCTTCTTCCAGATAACTAGTGTAGAGGAAAGGTATCGTTCCTATATTGCAGGATGACAAAATAAGGTCTTGATGAGAGAGGCTTTCTTTCAGACTATCCAGGAATGAGGACATTTGTCTGGGCAGAGATGACCTAGCCAACTACAGGATCCCAGCTGTGATGGGTGCTCCACCCTGAACTCATAGGCATTCCAGCTGTAAGCACAACCTCTTCTTGGGCTGAGGAGGTGCTCAGCAACAGATGAAAGCAGATGATATGGTGACCACTCTCTCTTCCTACTTTCTACACTCTTTTGTATTCAGTAGCCTCAGTGTATATGTGTGACCATGAACTGCAATGTTAAATAAGTAGGAGGAGGAAAATTTTTGTGAATTCCAGTAAGACTTAGTTACTGAGTTACTCCCTGGACAGCACTGTCATTTGGATGTCTACCTGCCAGCAAAAAATATGTTCAAATTTAGAATCTTTTATTAGAAAATCAGATTCAGAAGAACCTACACTGTCAAATGACAAGCTGTGAGCAATAGCAGTGCCTGACAGTTGAGTTCTGATGCTTACAGAGCCATTTAGGCTAAATCTATGCAGCCTTTATGAGCCCTGAAGGGAGCCTCCCCTCAGCTGGTCAGGGATGACTCATGGTTTTTATGATCAGCTTCTCTGGAGCACTGTGACTGCAGCAAAACTCAGAACAAACCTTATCAGTTCCAGAGCCCTTCATATTCATTCACCAGTGTGCGCCTGAGCTTCACTCTTCCCCATTTGTGCTGCACTCTACACGAGGCCACACCAGAGCACCTCAAAAAAAGGCAGCACACCTTCATCTTTGCTCCCTGGCAAACCTAATCCTCGACTATTTCCTGCCCCACTTGCGCCTGAAAAATTTTGCAACATGATGGCAGCAGATATTCACTGGGTTGGCCTCAGCCAGGGAGAGCCTGGGGCAGGCCTACAGGAGGGGTACCTTCAGATAGGTTGTAACTGTGGCTCCCAGGTCTCCAGACCTCCCTTTCTTTTAGCTTTCCTCAACACATCCCCACTTGCTAAACAATCTCAGTTTTTATTGCAGTCTACGGTGGTCTTTTCCCTGAATAGGGAAGATTTGTGGTTATACACCACTGTCTGGGATTAATCACGTGAAGCTGCCAACCTAGAATGCAAAATTTAGAAGGATGGAACACCACATTTAAGGTGACTGGGTGGGAACTGGGACCCTTAATGGAGCAACATTACCGTGTTTAAAAGTCACCACTTGTAAAGTCACTCCCATGGAAAAGGTGTCAGACAATACAGCTTTAATGGACAAAAAATTTAATGGATGTAAAAGTAAAAAATATACACTGTGGCCACAGAGGTGATAGATGTTTGCAATGCCACTCTGAACACTCTGTGTATCCACATGGTCCACACTGCACAGTCAAGGTTACCCATTTTGGGCAGCAGCTGCTGATATGCTCCGTGTCCATGCTGCAGTCAGTGGACCATAGCAGGACAGTGCTAAATGACTTATACAAGCCCAGTCACAAGGACCTGCCTCTCAGATGGGAGGCAAGAGTCACTGCCATCTGTGCAAGTGTAGCTGCCCTGGCAACCCAGAGGTTTGGTTTCCCTCTGTAACACCTTTTCATCAGAGTCAGGAGGGATAAATATTCAACGGTGAGGGTGCACTTCCTCTTGTTCCTCATCTTCAGTGCTGTGAGATGAGGACCTGGAGACAGCAGCTGGACTCCCTGGTCTGTTGGGCTCAATACAGAGCCCCAGGCCCAGACTAGATGGACACTGAACATGGTACAGAAACTGTGAAGATCTCCTCACTAAAGACTCAGTGCTGCTTGCACATTTGTGTAAAGATGCACTGAACCTTTTAATGGAAAAGTTTGCATTAAACCTCTGAAATGCAAGCTGACACATCTCATCACAATGGTTATACCTTGTGCCAAGCTGCTTTGCCATCTTGTGGGAGATTATGGGATCCTGAGGGCATCTGGGATGCCTTTGAGCTCTTCAGGCCCGGCTCACCCCTCTGCTAGGGGAAAGTTGTTGTTAGTATACCAGTTCAAGATAAGACAAAAGTGTTTAATGAAAGAGTCTTGGCAACCCACAAGAACAGTGTTTTTATCTCAGGAAAGCAGTGGTGTTTCATGCATACATAGAATGTGGGGGAGCCCACGACTTACACAGATAATGTGGAAAGACTTGTGGGCAGAGCACAGTTCCAGATCTCCACTGGCTATGTAGAATAGTTCCTGGAGCAAAGTTCTCACCCATGAAAGAGAAGCTGAGGAAGTTGAGGCTGTTCAGTCTGGAGAAAAGAAAGTTGCACAGAGACCTCATAACAACCCTCCAATATCTGAAGGGGCCTACAGGGAAGCCAGAGAGGCTCTTCATCAAGAGCTGCAGTGACAGGACAAGGTGNAGTTGCACAGAGACCTCATAACAACCCTCCAATATCTGAAGGGGCCTACAGGGAAGCCAGAGAGGCTCTTCATCAAGAGCTGCAGTGACAGGACAAGGTGTAATGGGTGCAAAGTGAAAGAGGGGGAAACTATGTTACACATTAGGAAGAAACTTTTCCTTGTAAGGGAGGTGAGATGCTGGAACTGGTTCCTCAGGGAGGTAGGTTGTAGATACCCCAAATCTGACAGTGTTCAGGTTGGATAACGCTTTGAGTAACTTGGGGAGGTGTCCCTGCCCATGGCAAGAGGGTTGTGACTGGATTATTTTTATTGTCCATTCCAACCCCTTAACATCCTATAGTTCTATTGTTCTGCTCATTAGCTCTGGGCTTCCTCTTGAGAGGAATTAGTTGGTCCATGAGTCAAAGCTCAGGAGTTAACTAGCATAATGGCAGTGCTGAAGGGGTCAAGGTCCATAGGAGCCCATGGAGAAGGGCTTTAGTATCCTTCCTTCCCCTTGAAAATCTGTAGTACCTAGTCCCTCACAAGATGGCAATGCCATAATTGGAAAAAAGTTTAGCTATTCCTGCTTTGAACATTCTTGTGTGAGGAGTGGGATGGAAATACTTGTTCTAACAGTGATCCCAAGACAATGCACATATATGGTCTCCTTGCCTGGTGAGTTAAGAGAAAAGCTGCTCTGCTCTGTGCTCAGCTGGGGATTTCCAGAAGGATGAGAGCTTTTCTTCCTGTCTCTCTGATGGGTCCACCCAGTGAGTTCATTAATTCTCCCCTTAGGCAGCTGCAATCTTGCCCTTTGGAACCAAGGGCTCTCTTTAACCTCCTCCACACCTCTGAGTGCTGCTGGGGCAGTTCAGCAGAGCTTAACCAACTAACTGTTCAGGCTTTTTGGAACTTGATTAAATTCCCAGAAATCCAGGTGGCTGGCATAGCGTGACTAAACATGCCACTCACTAACCACAGACCCTCCTCAGGGCCGCTTCCCAATCCCTGCTTCTTACCTTCCTGTAATTAATCCCCCTATAGAATTTCTTCCCATTTCTTAACTCACAGAGCTGAGAGCTTCTCAGTAACTGTACCTGAAGGCTATGCAATGCTGCACAGCACGTTGTTTTTCCCTCATGTTAACTAAAATAGCCTTCTGCACTCAACAAGCCTTTTTCTGACACTACACTCTAGGCTGTGTCTGTTATACTGGAGGATATTATTTAGAACCCCGTACAACATGTGCCAACAATTACATTTGAAAACTAAGTATAAGGTAAACAAATTCAAGAGCAGTAACTTTAAAAAAAAAGCTATATAGGAAATTATATTTCTGATTAAGAGGCCTGTGATAAAACTCAGCTGTTGGGTAGGAAGTGCAGGTGGAATTTTCTGAGCAATTATTGATCCAGTTTACCAGCATGATTAGAAGAGGTCAGAGTATTTTATCAAAACTGAAATCTTGATCAGATGGTACTCATTAGTTTCAATGCATGAATTATAAATATTTTTCTTCGGTGAAGTGAGTAGGGGTTTTTTTAATTACTTTCTCTTTGTTTCTGGGATAAACCACATCTTAGTCTAGGCTGATTACAAGTAAACTAAGGTGAAGTATTGCATGCCACACCATTGCTCCCTGCAGCAGGCACCTGCACAGCTTTCACCACAGGAAAGAGGGTGAGGCAGAAATGCAGTTGTCCTGTGCACCAGAGGAGATACTGCATTACTTCAATGATTGGAAAGTGGCAATTGTTATTTCAGTGATGCCCAGCTTGGTAGTTTCCCAAGGGTGAAATCAATATCTTGATGGTTAAACTGAAGCTACCATTATATTGGTGAGAACATATGTATGACCTCATTGACAGCACTCAGAACACTGAGCTGAGAGGGGGCAATCTCCCTCTTGAAAGTCTGCAGACATCCAAATCCATTTGCAACATAGGGAAGAAATGTTCATTTAGATAATGCTAGAAAACAGCAATAAAGTAGAGACAGCTAAATGTTCATTATAGGCGAGGTTCCTTCTACTGCTTTTGAGCTTAAGCAGTGAAAGGTCATACTATCTCTAATTGAATTGCTTTGTATTGCTCCAATCTACATAATGCACTGTTTACAAATAGAGCATCATCTTAAGCACTTTGTGCCATGTGGCCAAACACCACAATTTTGCTCTTTATTGTACTTGTGCATTTCATAATTAAGTAACTGCGGTATCAGAAAACTGTTGGTCATTTTAGAGAACTATGCTACTGTGAATGGACTGTTTGCTAGTGTATCTTCATTTTACAATCTTGTATTTCTAAAATATGAAACTTGGATAAAAATTAAATAAACGTTCCCCCAAAGCAAAACAACAGCCAAACCCACAAACAAAACCTTAAAACACACACACATACAAAAGCACAAACAAACAAAACCCAAACCAAATAACCAACAAAACAGACAGAATGAAGAAAAAAAAACCTCAGACATAAATGTGCAGAACAAAAATCTTTTGGATTTTTAAGAATAAGCAATTTTGTTTGGAAATGTGAGAAGGTATAAATGTATATATATGTAGCTATTTCATAATTGCACTTCTGTAGCTTTATTGGCTGAATGGTGACTGCCTTCAAATCACAGCAATACCAATAGAGGCCTCACATACAGGACACAGTAGGTATTATTCTGGTTTGCTGAATTTAATGCAATCCTCCTTCTAACCAAAATCATCCACTGCAGGCTAAAATGACAAACAACTGACAGCAGAACACAGGTAAGGATTCAGGTGAACTTCTGTAAGATTTTTCATATACAGACTTTTTAAGAAGAGAGCATTTCTAATCACAGGCAATATTTAAAGTGAGAATACAGAAGTTGGAAATTGAGCTGGTATATGAAAAACTATTTGTATCATTGTTTGAACTCCAGTACCTATTCAACTATTGGTAATAGGCACGAAATATCATCAAAAATAATTCAAATTATTCTTTTGTTCCATATGGCTTTACCACTGCATCTTGCTCAAAAGGTATGCTTTGTATATAATTTGTATTGTTATCTAAAAACCACTGTCTTCTTGACAGACAGTGGAAGACAGCTCAGCTTATCTTGATAAGAACTAAAAATTCAAGTCACTTCAACTTTAAGACAAACACACTCCATCTGCAAGTGTATGTGTGTACTTCATTGAGTGCTCATTAAATATAAGTAGCTGCTTAATAATATTAAAAATAATAATGATAATACAGAACTCGTATATACCAAAGGTTCTCTGAGATGCAAAGAAAACAAATACTGATTAAACTTTACATGAGCAAAAACCAATCTGAATCATAGGATGACCAGGGAAATTGGGAAAGACTATTCCATACTATCTAGTTTACTCATGAGGTACAGCTAATAAAAAGGTGAGACTTTTTTTTATCTAAAAATTTTTTCCACTTGAAAACATATTTTTCTCTTTTTTTTTTTCTTTTCTTTTTCCCTTATTCTTTTATTTTCTTTTTCCCATAAAAAGCATAAATTCCAGGAAAATTCAGCAGGCGGTAAATGGTTTCAAAATAGCTCCTAATCCTCCAAAAAATATTTTCAATACAGAATTTGTTTGGAATGCAACAAATTTGTTAACTGAAGACTTTAAAATATTTTAATTGCATTGTTTCTCTATATGTTCACAAGGTCAGTAGTTTTACATATTCTTACACAATGCATATGCAAATAAATTAAAAGACACATGATGTAGAAAAAAAATGACAGTCAAAAATATTTAACTATTTTAATTATTTAATATTTAATGTCATACGTTAGATAAAATTTGAACATATTTTTATTTCTGAGCAGAAAGGAAAATTAATTTTTATGTAGAAGTTTCTAAGAAAAAGGAGCTGAATTTCCATCTCTCTCAGTTAAGCTGTTCCCAGAGGTCAGCACATTCATTGGCCCGTGCTTTGTTAGCATCACAAGCCCACATGGAGAAAAAGAGCAATGTCTGAAATCTTGTTGTGCTTGAAAATTCATGTATATTCAGCCACCTCTGACGTTCCTACTCACTTTCCACCAGCACTCATGTGCTTGAAGTGTTAGTGTCATGAATACTGAGGAACCAGATGGCCACACTAACCACCACTCCCTTCTCTGTTAATGTCAGAAAGGCCAGTTACAACTGAAGCACTTGTAAATAGGGAAATCATGTCAAAAACTGTGTGGTTTAGGACTCTGAGGGATTTTCTGTAGCTCTGATGGCTTTATACAGTTGGCAGTTTTGTGAGCCGTCTGCTCACAAAAAAAGCCTGCAAAACAGCATGTGGGTTTGTTGGGCAATGGCAAAATGATGGCTAACACGAGCTGAGTGGGTGTGGGTGACAGGCAGTAAGTGTCTGCAGGGAAGTTTGGCACAAGTCTACCTGGCAGATCTACTGTAATTAATGTTTAAAAGAATCATCAAACTATTTAATCTGCAAGATGTGCATGAGCAGGAAGAAATCTGAAGTTTTTTTCCTCTCTCCCCCTCAGCCGAAGCCCCAGCACATTTCAACTACCATTGGGAGAAGCAATATTTTTATTGAAGTACAATAGTCACAGCTTGAACAATCTGTTCTTGCTGTATATTTGAAGTTTAGATTCTCTCTTCTGAAATTAGTGGATTAGAAAATGGAACATCATGTATAAACTATTTTTTATGTGAATAGTTTTGCAATGTTAAATAATCCTATTGATTACTCCCTGGATAAAACCGCTGAAAGTAGTTTTCCATATATTTCAGTACTTGCAATCTGTTCCATTATATATTGTTTCATTAAGCAATATGACTTCTGAGATCTTCATGTCTTAATAAATACATGCAAGGGAAAACACCCACTCCCACTGCAGGAGGTTGTTCCTGGCGCAGGAGCTCTAGCACCCCTTTATCACTGTTATGTTCCTCTTTTATTTCCTACCTGTAATGCTGTGTAATGACATTGCTGCATTTTTAACATATAAGAGATCAGGCTTGAAAATATCATCTCTCACAGTAGTCTGTGTGTCTTCCAATACACGGTCATTCCTTCTGCATGCCAGAACCTCAATCTTTATCTTAATCAAGCAGCACTTCCGTGATTTCCTGTACCTTTGTCAGCTGCCTGTGTTTAGGAAAGAAAGCACAGTTGGCATTCTAGGTGATGCCTTTTCCTGGTCTTAAAAACTGAGAGCTGGACACCATTAAGGGATAAAGGGGTTTTACCTCGGAATTTAATAAGGATCCTTATGGTGCACCACTTTGCCAAGGTGGGATGCACCGCAATGCACACCCACAATAGAACATGTATACAATTTACTGACCTTACAAATCAGCATATCTAACAACCATGGCCCAATGAGAGGCTTGGATGAAAAGCATGATACCCCTCCATCCTGAGGAATTCACCCCTGAATGGGCCAAATCTTTGTTCACAAGCTATTTTCTAGAGGAGGCCTTGGTTTCTCAGTATAGGGCTTTATGGCTTCCTGCTACAAGGCCTTCAGGATGTTTGGTCTCCTGGCCCAACATCCTACCAGGGCTATGCTAAGTTATCAGACTTAAGGAATTGCAAGTATGCATACTGAGAGTGCTGAGGATACATAAAAGGTATTTAAAGGTATCTGAAAAGTATATAAAAGAAAAAGCAAAAAATCATCTGGGCATCATAGGCAAAATGAGTATGCCTTGCAACATAGCAGTGGCCCCAGCAGTTGTGATGACTCTGTGGGCAGGACTTATTGAAACCTACTGTAAACCAGCTGTTCTGGTAAGCATGATATGGGAGGGAGATACAGCCATCAGACAAACAACATTTTTATGGAATACTTTTCCACGTGGGAATCCGACATATCAGACAAGTAAAACTTACCCAAACTGACGTGGACACCACTATAATACTGAACTATGCTATGGAAAATACTCCCATGATAGTTGTAAATAGCCAACCATCCATTTCAATGGACTTATCCCTCTTAATGATTATGAATAGTGAAAATACAAAATGCCTACCTTGTCTGCCTAGCACATCCTCTAATCCTCAAAGGCTGGGACCATTAGTCAATAACCAGATGATGTACACAAATTCCAAGAATGATCCTGTTTTTGCTTCCCCACCTGAGAAAATTTATTTTAATAGTCAGGAAAGTCCAACATGGCATGGTGAGAAGGGGCTGAAAGCCGTGTTCAAGCTGCTCTCTCACAGAAGTGGGAAAACTGTAAAGCTTTTGAAGGTTTTGTGCCCATTTTTCCTTGACACTGGTAGCCAGTGATTGACTCCTGACTTCAAGCTTCCTTATTCTAGGGATACTTTTAATATACATGCATTCTGATTCAGCGTATTCTAAGGACCATACCTGTAGTTTGCTCCTTACTGAACCTAAACTGGTAATAATGCATTGCATCTAGGAATGACTGCTGCCTTCTTTGTCTTGAAAATAAGACACTTACTGATTATCAAGTTTGAAAAGCTATTGGAACTAATAAATGAATGGAGAATTTTCTTCACCTTTGTGAACAAAAACCACAAAAGCTACTGGACATGAGAGCATTACAAAGGGATGAGCATCAGACTGTCCAGCTGCCCCCAGGTCTGAAGTGTTCACAACAGGTTTCAAACCACAAACTTCAAATATAGATAAATTGAGGTGTCAACTTGACCCAGTCTTGATGTTTTGCTGCCCTGTTTGCAACTCCTCAACTAAAAGCTCAACCTCAAGCTTTATCAGATATTGAGAACAGTGTATAGACAGAAAGACATCATTAAAGTGTCAAATTTCCCTTGCCATTAACAAAACTCAGTGGCAGGGTTAGGATTGAACAGAGAAGGAAAGGGAAGAAGATCAGGGACAGTGCGCATTTCCGCAATAATTCTGCTTCTTATCAAACCCAAAAGGAAAGAAAACATTGGGGAAAAAACCCTCAAATCAATTGTTTAAAATTTGCTTCTTCTGCTAATGCAGACTGTTAGATTTCATTTTCATGACATGCTACATGAAAATTTCATAGCTGTGGGATGTCCTTATTAATTTACATGGCTACAACCAGACTTTATAGCGTCTGTAGAATAGGAGATTAAAATCTGTGAAGAGTTATTTTTGCTGTTCAGTGTATCACGCAAGAAGCAAATACAATAAAACTACATCAAGGAAGGGGATTTGCTTGAAGGACTAGTATCATGTTTATTGAAAAACTGAAAAAACTTAACTTGCCAGAAGAATTTCTGTTAATGGATGAGGGCAGGAATTAGGTCTCAGGAGCTTAAGCAGTAACCAAGGACTAAGATGAATTTAAGGATCCTGATTGAAAAAATAGTTAGCAAACAGCTGTTAAGTTGGCAAAAATAGCAGTACCAAAAAAAGCCCCTCACCAAATATAAAAGATGCCAAGTACAAGTCATGATCTGCACAAGCCTTGCTCCAAAGATTCAATGGAACAAGAAATTAATGAAACAACAAAGCATTGGTTAAATGCCTCAGTCAAGACAGTTATAAGAGCCATTACTCATCAATTCTCTTTTAATGAAAAATGGCAATAGCCTCCTAATAACCTCTACAAGGGGTTATGGTTAAGACCTCTGCGGATTAGAATGGCATTTTCTTGTGCAAATCTGCAAATTCACACATATACAAAATCACAGTTGGGGGAAAATTCATTTTTATTTTCTAGTCATTTTCCACTACACTAGACTTTGACATTTTTGAAAGGAGGGACCACATCCTGTTCATGCCATACAGAGCTTGACACCTTCAGGGTGACTGAGGCACTTCAGCCAAGTTAGAGGCCAGACAAAGCAGCACACACACAGGAGGGACCAAGCAACAACACTGTTCTGATGACAATGGTCCACATTGAGTATCATAACCCTCCTGACAGTTCTTTTCTTAGCCAACATCAGTCTTTACAGATGATCCAGGAAAGAACAGAGCACTAGGACAGAAAAACCATACCTGATGCCTAATGGACCTTTAGAACTCCATGAATGGGTCTACCTGAGGAGGCCCTGGACAACCTTTGAGGCATTTACACATTTCTATTTCTATATGAACAGCACAGTCAGGTTACTTCAATAGGGCTGGTCCATTTTCATATACAAAGTTACAGAATCCAAACTATGTTGCTTGCATTGGGTGGGCTGGACTCCCAGCCAAAATGTGAGCATAAGGGTTTCTTTTCACTGAGTTTCGAAGGTCATATATCACATACATTGCAGAGTCCTGGTTTCAAAATGTGTGGTATGGATAAAGTTGATAATAGTATTCTGGGACTGCTCTATTAAAAATAATTAAAAATAAAGAACATCAGTAGTTAAAGTTCTTGTGTTGTATGTAGCATCACATCTGAGAATATGTCCTCTCTGCCATTCCGTTTTTGACTATCCTCCAGAACAGTCACCAATTACAAATATGTTTTTCAAGCAAAGCAGCAGCTATGACAAGGCAGAAGTTCTTAAACACAAAACCTTTACAAATGGACACCAAAGCTGCTGCTCCATTCTAGTTGGACCCAGCAGACATCTGCAACTGAGAGCTCCATTTCTGTGTCATCGTTCACATAGGAGGCCGCTCAGTGTCTCCCAGTTTTCCCTGGTGTCTCCACATACACATGCAGCAGTGACAGTTTTATAACTCAGTCTTTCATTTATGATGTCTTTGATGGATGGACTCCATAACAGGTAACTCCTTGTTATGGAGTTACCCAAGTAGGAGACCACATCAGGTGTAGCTGAACTCCTGTGCTGAAGAAATCCTTCTGCACCAACTGAAGTACAGTGTGAGTATGGACACATCTAGCCTCAAATGTGTGGGGTCAGATGCTTTTCTCTGGTGTTTAAACCATCACCCTTTATGCTGAGGAAAACAGAGTTCGTTATTGTGGCTCAGCTGACGCACTTGCCCCTGTTCCTCCCAAGGACTGAGATCTGTGTCTGAATTCTGATTGGGCAGATCACAACCTCAAACTGCCTAAATGTCTGAGATGATGTTTTATTGATTTCCTCTCATGCAGCAGCTGTACAGCTGGAGGGAAGTGACAGCACTCTGTGCAATTGCTTGCACAAGAGCTCTGGGTGATGGTATTATTGCCTCCTCACATACAACTGCTGTTTTTTGTGTTTACCCTTGACACATAACACATGCTAGGTCTGTGGGCCAGCACCAAATTATCTTTAACACACCTTGCAGGACAGAGCTATGGGTGGAAGCACAGATGCTGCTCTTGCAAACTCCTCAGTCTTGTCCTAAACTTGAACAGCTGCACTCCAATTTTTGACCCTCGTTATACTAGAGAGCAGGTTGATGATTCTTTAGGATTTTCTCCACAAACCCTTCAGATGTCACATGTGTTTTGCTACACACAAGAGACTTCCTTAGGAGCCTTTTCTGGATCTGTGCTTGTCCCTCCTGGACATCTGGTCAAGAGAGTCATTGGAGACTTCCCAGGTGTTCAGGCCCTGGAAGCACTGGACACACACCTGCATCACAAGGAGAAACATTGCTTGTAATCTAAAGTCTACTTCTACCTGCATTAGTTCAATCCAACTTATCTGGTCCCAGGATGAAATTTATATCACTTTTTGATCCAATGCCAGTTTCCTATTTGTCATGTCTTCTTCAAAACAACCAGCTCATGTCTTTTTTCTGATGATACCTTCCTTCACTGATTTGCTACACAAACTAAGTCCTTCAAGCTCCGCTTTCTCTCAGTCCAGGAGAAAGTTTAATGTCCCAGAAACAGTGGTCCTTGTGGTCTCTAGTTATTCATGTATTCTGTAGCATTTTCATCTCCCCAGTTACAAAATTTCAGTGAAACACCAGCAACAAGAGATGTGCTTATTACAGCCATAGTTTTCAAGCACCAAATGGCTGTGATTTTTCTCCTTCACGAGACACCTGCATGAAACACCAGACCACAGGGTAACCAAAGCCGATCCTGTCTTAACAAGTACTTCATATGGAATAGACCCAATGCAGCTGCCTCCTTACAGACAGAATTCCTGTGGGATTCTCATTTCCAGCTGTGCAGGAGATAACAGGTGCAAGACCTGTGTATTTGCATAACAGGCTTGGAGATTATCAAGGTCCAAGCTCCGGGGCAGCTAGCTATGTGATGGATTGCAGGATTGCAACTACTGTGTAGCTGGTACCTCTGTGGGGGCACTGCCTTGGGAAAACAGGTTTGTCTGCCTTGACAATAGAAAGTGAGCCTCCTGTGACACTTCTGCATCACTGCTTGCCCCTGGCCACAGCACAGATCTCCAGAAAGGCAATTACAGAAGGACTCTAACAGCAGCAGGACCTGTTCTGTGATGCCATGGGCAAGTGACCAATAAGTAATTTCAGGAAGAACTATTTGCTCAGTGGGATGCTTTCTATCCCTTGGATCATGCTGTGCGAGACCCCCAGCCCTCAGGCTGGCTCAAAGGCTTTCCTGTTCTGTAAAGGAAATATACAATGGGAGAGATGAGAAACAATGTACATAAAGTTGTATGGTGTTGTAAGCATCTTGAGTAAATAAATGTGTTGCTTTCTCTTCATCTTTAAAGAGTGGAGGGCTTTATGGCATCTAAGTTTGATCCATAGCTGTGGACACAAGGATATATAAACTAGACAGAATTTAAATGTAATAAATTTATATAAGAAAATGAGAATGCAAATTCCCTGACTAGCATCAATCTGTAGTAATGTATATATTTAATGTTAAACCAAGATCTTAAAGAATTCTTCCCTGTTTTCAGCTAGCTGCTGGACTTTCAGATCTTCTACTTCACATGTGCAAGGTGCTCATTAAAAGATAGTCAGTCTTATAAAATTAAAAAAGAACCTTCAAGCAACACTGACAGTGAAAGCACATTTTCAACATTACAGTTTCTAAAGCTGAAAAATAAAACCCAACAAAAAAACAAACAAACAAACAAAAAAAAAACCTCACAGTGATAAGAGTGATTAAAATAGCAAAGGAGGTGTTGATGTGACTTACCACTAGAAGCATTTCTATCAAAAAGCAAAGGTTTGGTTTGTGTATGTTTATGTATTGAAAGTCATTTGTATCAAATTCTATATGGGAGTTGTCTCATTCTTTACTGCGCGAAAACGTCAGAGACTTGAAGAGTAAGCCACAAACTGCTATTTTTGAAATTCTTGTGGTGTATTATTTCCCACTTGACCTTTTCTTGAGGTACTCTTGACCTTAGGTCTATGCAGTCATTAGTCCTGGAGTCTAATGTCAATCTCCCCATGTCTATACTTCTGAGGAGTCCATTGGAGCCTTAGAAGTGTTTCAAGACTATACCTTTTTTAAGAAAAGTGCATCACTTCTGCCTTGAATTTCAGCTGGGATGGAGTTCAAAACGATACATGGATTCCGTGATACCTCTGTTAATACATGCACCATATACATATATGTATGCAATGCATTACTCTACTGACTGCTAAATTTTCTGCTGCTGGTTAACATACTTTGTGTTGGAAGAAAGAGAAAGTAAGATCTATCATTTTATTTTGTAAATAGAGAGGCTTGGGTAAGACAAGGAAGAGCTGTGGTCTCCAAGATAAGCATTCACCTATGGAGTAAATATTTCAAGGCCTGCCAGTTTAAATCTCATTAATTCTTCTGACTGTCTCATGCCAAACACTGGATAAGAGGCTTTCACAGAAAAGCAACAAGAGTGTGTTCTTTGTATAGACAGTATTTTGTTGGTTCAGCTACATGATTTGAAGGGCTCATTACAAAGAAAGTATAGCATGCACACACCACAGATCATTCTGCTCAAACCTTCATCAACTGCACCCAGTCTTGGGATGGAATTTAAACAGCTTTGTTCCAACTAATTATTCTATCATCTCCAACAACTCTTTCCAGTTTCCAGACTGCTGGAAGACACAATGTTTTGGGCCACAGACTTCACAAGAAAATATCTGACTATGAGACCAGTCAAGCTCTGAAGTGACAGGGTTTATATTAGAGAAAGCCCAAGTACCAGCAGTGGTGCTACTGTTGCCATCCTGATGAAGGCAAATTTTCAAATCATTACCTAGAAGTGGTGACTTCGTAAAGAAGATTAATGAAGAGATTTATGTCCTTGTCTCTTAATAAAGTAAGTGGAAAGCACAGTTGTATATGTAAAGGCAGAAGAGAGTCATACACAAATGGAAAGGAAGGAAGAAGTTGAGACTGCAGGTGAACTATGCATGTTTGTGTCTGTTGTGCAAAGCTGCTGTGTGTGGCTCAGTTATAGCGGAGGTAGGGTCTTCCCATGATTATCTACATTTTAATGAGTAACCTCTATGGAAGGAAAAAGTGAGACGTTGTCTGTTTGCTACTTCTTTATCATTCTTTGGGAAATTATAGAATACTTATTTGGAGACTAGGGAGCACTTCTTTTGAATTACATATTTTCCACATAAAAATATTCAGGAGCAATTTGAGACATAAAATCAACAAGTGCAAATGAGTTCACTATACTGAAAGGCCACCAAGGATTGCAGTGGTGACTCCATCCTGGTTAGAAGTAGGTCATAACAACTGCTCTTATCACAGGACTGAACCTGATGGGGACCGGAATTACTCTCCTTACAAGAGGAAGGGGTTGGAACTTCATTCCATGCCCCATGAGTATGTGCAGATATGGTCATGCAAAAGTCAGAGATTACATGCACTATGATTGATGTTCTATTCACCAAAAAAACTTACAGTGAAACCTTAAGATCATTGCAGTCTTTTTTTTTTTTTTTGAAAACAAGCCAAAAAACCCCTACAAAAGTAAACTAGTTTTACAGGTCATACTGTGCCATTACAAACCACAGAAGACTCTTTGGCTGTACCTGTTGAAGGGGCTGACAGCCATTCTCTGGGAAGTGGTTTGATTGCACCAAGGTTAAAACTCCCCTGGCACGTCCTTTGTCCTGCCATGAGACTCAGATGTGCACACAGGCATGGTGCTGCTTTAGATGCAGACTCACATTGTTGCCTTGGGATGGCTGA
>VWYE01026581.1:0-29179 GCA_013398995.1 Alaudala cheleensis
TCCAGCACTGCTGACACAGGAAGCCTTGTGAACACAAGATCTCCCTGACCTGCCCAGAGCTTTGCCCTGAAGCATTCCCCTGGGNTTCCTCCCTGTCAGTAAGACTTCAGAGAACCTCTCCACAGAGGTGGAGATACCTCTGCATCTCAGCCCTGATTCACCTCTACGCCTGACACACCACAGGCTGGGCTTATTCCTCATCTCTGCACACAGCTGCTGGACTCTGGGGCCTTCCTGCTGTGCCCAGCAAGGGAAGGGGCAGGAAACAAAGGAGAATTCATCTCCCCAGCTCCACCACCTGACTGCTCCACTGCTCCAGTTAATGATCACATGATGTGATGGCCTCAATGGCAGTGGGCCAGTTGCAGTGACTGGCAGATCCTTCCCCAGTCTGGCTCCAGATTTCACCCCTAAGGGTGAAGGCTGGATTGATGAGCACAGCCAAGCTCTGCTGTGTGTTGTTGGGACCATCCACTCCAGCAAATGAGCTGGGATAAACAGGAAAGCCAAACTTTCAGGTAGGAGCTCATCTCTCCCAGGGCCTCAGATCCAGCTAAGGCCACATCACCACTTCATCAGATCCTTCCAAGAGCACAGTGCACAAGTCACCTGTCCCAAAACCAGAGTCATCCCTCTCTGTCCTGGCACCTGAGTTGTCTTGGACCTCCTGCCCTTGTTCCCCTACTTTATCCAAAGTCCTTCCTGGTGTGCTCAGGACACAAGGAAAGCACCAAAACCAACCCTCCCCCACCCCTGACACTGGACAATAAGCCTCCTTATTTTTCCATTGAATCTTCTCTGCTCCTGGCCCCAACTCCCATCCAGGCACAGCCTTCCCCAAAAGCTCAGCAGTGGCAGCAGATGCTCATCTCCCCAGGCCAGGCAATGATCCTTCTGGCCATGCTCACTCACCTTGCGTGCCTGCTCCTGCAGGTACCGGATCTGCTCAGCGATCACTGTCAGCTTGCTGCAGGCATTGGCTCGGACAAAGTCATCAGCCTGCGAGAGAAAACCAGGGCTGCTCAGGACAGGAAGAACTGCAGCCCTCTAGTGCTGAACCAGCTGTGGTCAAGCTCAAGGAATCAACAGAGCTGGGGAGTGCAGAAGCTGTCCTGGCACCGCCAGGCAGGAGCTGTCCTGGCACTCCCGAGCAGGAGCAAGGACCACGAGCTGTCTGGATGGGCTAAGGGCCACTGAGAGGGAGCAGCACGACATACTGGGAAGCAGTGGGTTGGACTGGGAGTAGTGGAATGCACAGGGAGGAGGCAGTAGGACATACACTAAAGCATTCAGGGGAACTGAGAAGCTCTGGGGGACATCAGTGGAGTACAGGATGTACTGTGAGGCACTGGGGGAGTGGCATAACATACTGGAGGGCACTGGGAGGACCAGTAGGACATATCAGAAAAAAATAGGCTGGACTGAGAGGGAGGATGGGCTGGGAATCACTGAAGGAGTCACAGGACATATCAGGGGAGCTAGGATGAACTGGGAGTGAGGTAGTGGGAGGCATCTCTACACACGGCTGTGATGCTGTGAACTGAAGATATAGTGGGAGGCAGCAGGGTATACTGGGATGGGCCTTCAGTGGGATGCTCTAGGAGTCTAGAGCAAGGCACAGTGGGAAGCACTGAAGTGCAGTGGGAGGCTCTGGAGACACTAACGTGGCAACTCGGGAAGATACTGGCGGGGCACTGCGAAACACTGGGAGAGGGCAGTGGGAGATGTCGGGAAACATCACGGGACACAACAGGAGGCCGCCGGGGCCACCGGAGAGCAGCGCGACGTGCTGGAAGGTACCAAGGCCGCCGCCGGCTGCGAAGGCCTCGGAGACGGCCGGGAGGCAGCGGGACAGCGAGCCCAGCCCTGTCCCCGCCGCCGGGACCCGGCCCTCACCTGCTGCACCTGCCGGGCCAGGGCCACTAGGTCCCCGGGGTCCCCGACGCGGCTGGCGCGGCCGGCTTTGCCCTCGACCAGGGCCAGCACGGGACCGGGGCCGGGGCCGTTGTCCCCGGGCTCCGCGCCACCCTCCGCCATGGCCGGCCAGGACCCGCCGCTTCCGCCCGGGGGAGGCGGGGCTTCCGCTGAGGCGTCACCGCGCGGGGGGTGATGCGGCCGTGGCGGGGTCCTGCTGCCGCTGATTGGCCGGGACGGGGGCATTTCTGCGGCTGATTGGCCGAGGGCGAGGCGCTGCTGCCGCTGATTGGCTGGGAGCGGGGCACAGGGGGCGGGGCTGCGAGCGCTCCGGTGCCGCGGTCGCTCCGGTGCCCGCGGCGGGCGGTGCCGCGCTTCGGCCGCCGTGCGGACATGGCGCTGCCGCCGCTGCTGCTTCTGCCGCCGGAGCTGTCTGCACTGAGGACGGGGGGGTCGGGCCCGGCCCGGGTACTGTCCCCCCGGCGCGGCGTGTGGCACCTGGGGCGGCGGGCAGCGGGGGCAGCGCTGCCGGCAGCTCGCTTCGGTAGCTCGTTTGTTTTGGAGCGCTTCATGGCGCGGGTTCAGAACTGCCTCTCGGCTTTCATCTTTGCCAGATAATGCAAGATTTGTTTGATTGCTCCGTATTTCCTCCGCGGAGGATGCTCGGGACCGCCGCGGTGCCTGCCGCGTGTGCCGTGGGCAGCTCCGCGGGGCGCTGGGTACGGGGGCACCGTGTCTCGTTCCGGGGTGTCGGGAGCGAAGGGGCCGTGCTCGGAGTCCCGCAGCGCTGCCCGGGTTGCGGGGTTTCCATCCCGCTCCTCTCTCAGACCGCGCAGCGAGGGCAAAGGCAGCTCTTGCGCTGGAGCTGCTTTTAAATAAACCAGATACAACTGATTAAAGTTGGTGGTGCCGCTGAGACTCATCCATCATCAGTCCTTTGCAGTTGCCAGGTTTCTAGTTTTATTTAAGGGAAACTTGAGTGTTACTTGGTTTGGAGTTTTGTGCGTGGTTTAGAAATGTTTTTTTGTTCGTGTGTGTTCCCTTTCGAGCTTGATGTGAAGCGCAGTCCAGTAGCCCGAATTATCTAATATGAAAGTTCCATATAATTTGAAATACAGTAACTCACAGACTTCCTCATCTGACATGCAAAGCTGCAAACTCTGCCCTCAGCCCCTTAATGCAGCTGTTAAAAATGCTTCACGGTTTATAAAACCGGAATTTCACTCCTCTGACTTGCTTTATTTCGATTATTTCCCCCACTTTTAACAAATAATATTTGAAGCTACTCCTTTCCAGAGCCATTGTTCCAATGATGCTGTTGGAAAACACAGCAGCCTCCTGACGGTCAAATAAATGTCACTGTGCTCCTCCACTGGCTAAAAACAGACCACAGCTCTTGGGGAGGTGGCGGAGTGCTGCTCGTTTGACTGACAGGCGGCTGTGTTCCTGCGTTCGGGCCGCTGCTCCTTGGGTAACACGCATCCGGCTGGGAGCTCGCACGCCGCTCCTGATAATGAGTTTCCCTTGTTGAACACCCGTTCTGCCGTCTCGGAGCAGTTTGTGGCTGCTTGAGTCAGGTCTCTACGTTGAGAGAGAACATAGGGGAAAATGTAGGTTGTTGGGGTTTATGAATTTTCTTTCTAAGGGAGGTTGCATCTCAATGTAAATGCTGTTGTTTTAATGTCATACTTAATATCTTGAATTCCTTGGTTTTTCTCTAAAGATATGGTATGTGGACTGTCAAAATCCGTGGATGTGTGAGGTGAGGCCTTTACTTGTTTCTTAATTCTCTAGAATCCTAGGGGTACAGTCTCCTGCTGTTGAAAACTGCTGCTTTTCAATTTGTTGCTTAGGGTATTTCAGGAAAAAGCCACTTCGTTCCAATTGACAAAATCTCTAATTGCCAGGAATGTTACATGTGAACATTCACATTTAAGTTTTTCCAAAGCTCCACCTCAAAAAAAAAAAAAAAANGTGTGAACATAAGTTTTTCCAAAGCTTCACCTCAAAAAAAATCCACTTTTTTTTCCTTCCTTTAACAGGCTCAGCATGGAAATCCACCCGTAGTCTCTGGTTTTGCACTGACAGACCCAGTCTGCTAACTAAGACTTCCTAATCTTGTTTCAGAAGAGCTGAGTTAACTTTGGAGTATTTTTAGATTTCTTTTAAAAACTTTGCTGATGTTTTGGAGTTGTCCCTCTCCAGCCTTGAGAAGCTGGGCTGTTCTGTCACGCCTGTGCATTGTTTACTGACTGCAGTTCTTTGGCACCTGAGACTTGGACAAAATGCTGCTAAAGTACATTCTAGTCTTGGATCAAAGCTGGCAGCAGCAAAGAAGGGTCATTGTTCCTCTCTTTTCCTTATCAGGCAAGGAAGAAAGAGCTTAAGTGACATATCCAGGACCACCCAGTGAATTGATGGGAATTGTCAGGGGTGCTGGTTTCCATGCCAGCCCCATTGATCCTTGCTCTTTGATCAAAGAGTGCTCTAGTAGAAGCTAAGTTTATCCCCGTTGAGCTGCTCCCTTTTTTTGGACTATTTTTATGCCTAACTGCAGCCATTTTGCAAAGTTCATTCCCTGAGGATTGATGATGTGTACCCTGGTGGAATGAGGCATGCCAAAGGCAAGGCATTGCTCAGGTCAGTGAGGTGGAGTGTAAAACGATCAGCCAGGTTTCAAACCCTCAAGTGTTATGTTTCCTCAGAGAAGATTAAAAACCTGTTTTACAATTAGTTTTGTCTCAGAGAAACAGTTGCAGGGGCTGGTGATAGGAACTGGTGTGAGAGCTGAGCTTGCCCCAGTATACCTGAGCATTTCCTTCGCTCAGGTTTCCATGCATGCTATCATCCAGTGCCATATGTCTGAGGGAAAATTCATGGAGTTTACAATCTCATTAAATACACTTTTCCAATTCATGGAGCCAGCTAGTAATAACAATCCCCTAAATTGTTAGAGATAGAGAAAGAAATTGTAGATTATAGGGGATGTGTAGTGCATTAAAGAATGGAGGATTCATTCCATACACTGATGGGCATCAGATGTTTCTCACTTCTGTATTATAACCCAGATATTATTGCATGATCTTCCCTCTCCAGCTTGGCTTTGTCTGTTTTTCACAGTGAATAGGCTGCTGGCATGTTATTTTTTGTTTGAACAGTTATTCTGACTTGCTGGCATAATTTTGTCACCAGGGATGCATAACACAGGAGCATTACAATGTTACAGTATGGGAGTCAGAAACCATAGGAAAGTTGTTGAGTGCCAGTAGTCATAAAACCAGAAGACTCAGCATCTCCTCCTGCCACCAATTAACAGCTTTGTGAAAATAACTGAGTCTGAACTATAGGGGTCTGAATTATACACTGTGGTTGGCTTCCTTATATGTAGGATTCAGAGGTTGATTTTTACCAGGCAGCAGCTTTCTTTTAAGTATCTCTAGTGGTCCAAGCTGGCTGGGCCTTGTCTAGATGGGATAAATATGCTTCAAATATTGAATATCATCAAAGAACTCTCAACTCTTGCATTTGAAGTATGGCCAGTATGGTCTCCTGAAGACAGCTTCAGTCATATTCTGCAGAAGACTGACTGTAGAGATAAATATTTATGAAACTGATTGCCATAATAACAGTTGGTGCTGAGGTAAGGTTAGATAGAACCTGGGGCCACTGGTGTCAGAGCTGTACAGGTGCTCTGGACAGCATTGTCCTGGTCTAGTAAAAGTCACTTGGCTGTTCTAAATACTAAAACAGTCTCTATAGAAGTTTTAAAGTGGTATTTAGCTGGGTTGCTGGTAGAATAGCTTGAAACAATGGCATTTTGTAATCTGCAGGAAAAAGAGTTACAAGCCCAGTTTTGTGGCTTCTGCTTCCACTTAGCATTCTGTAATGCTGCTGCACTTAGAGGTTAGAGCTGTGCTGGAGAATCTTCCCCCATGCAAAAGTTTCTTCTATTCCAGTCACAAAAGGAAAGTTTTGTGCCTCCTTTGAACATACCTGTCTTGAGGTTATACATGAGCAAGGCTGGCAGTGTGGAGTGTTTTAGGCTCCTGCTGTTCTGTCTTGGAGCAGCTGTGAGTGGCTGCTGTGGTTTAGAGGATCCTGAGCCTCTGAATAATCTGAACTTGTACTGAATAGATTTGCTGTAAGTTACACTGTGTAGAGGGGTATTACCTCCTCAAGATGCATTTGCTCCTATCACACAAGTATTGCCTTTTCATATTTGCTAGCAAAATAAAATGAGATCCTGTATTTGTATTCCAGTGTCAGCATCAGCAGATATTACTGCATTTTGCCATTCTGAAGCACACAATAATCTGCAGAGTCAAGATCCTGCACTAATGGATGAATGATGCTTAGTTTCCCTTCTGTATGAAACCAGTAAATAACATCATTCTTTTGACTTATCTGTTTTTAATTTCCGGTGAGTTATTCTGGCTCATACAGAGCCTCTGTATGAGTTGTTTATAACTCTTTATGAATGTGCAGACAGTCTGTGAGAGCCTGGCTCTGTGCCTCTGCCTCTGGAGTGAATTGTACTGTCAGGAGAACAGGGAGCCAGCCAGAGGAGCTGATTCCCAGTGATGCTCTGACACTCGGCTCATTATTGAGTTTCCTCTGTGGTCCCACCCATAGACAAGCAATGATGGATGAGCCCTCAAAAATGCAGTTGTGATGTTTGATCAACACAGCTTTCTTTGAAGCCATTCCTGACTGTGCTAGACTGTATAAAATGCAGTCCCAGTACTGGGTTAGATTCCCACCAACCTGAGCTCAGGGGCATCTTTGTGGGGAAGGAGAGGAAGTAAATAATAAATAATAGCTCATTGATAATACAGATTTACTTGAGATAAGGCATTTTGTTTCCTTTTCTGTACATCCCTGTCTACTGATTCTGAAAAATATGTAAGCCTGTGATTTTCATTTAAAAATTAAAAAATTTAAGGCTTTATTTAAGCCTCTCTGTCTAATAAGACATGGGAGCCTTATGAATAAATAAGTGAAATGAACTTGGTCCGTGTATTGAACTTAAAAAGAAGTTGAAGTGCAGATTTTTCTAGAGGGCAAGTTGTTAAATTTCCTGCAGTATGGTAATAATCAGGCTGCTGTGACTCTGAAATCCAGGACTGTTAAAGGCTTAACACAGTTATGTGCCAAAATTCAGTTATCTTCTAAAAACATCTGAATGCCTACCATTTTTAGGCTTATGAGAGCTTCAATCTTGTGTCCTAATGTCATGAGCCCTTTAGATGTGTCAAGAAGCCCTTCTTCAGATGTACAGCTTTGTCAAAGAGCCGTAGTAAATCTGTCAGTCATATCTGTAGGATGATCTGAGTTAAAGTTAGCTCTTCTTTGAATCTGGGATTAGCCCAGATGACCTCTTGAGGTGTCTTCCAGCCCATGTTACACTGTGATTACACAGCAAAGCCAGGACACTTGCAGCATGGCAGCTGCACTGTCAAATCATGCAGCAAGTGTTCAGAGAAGCTTTGAAAGGGGTGAAGGATAAGGTGCTGAAAGTGTTGTATTGGAAAGTGTGCAGCCAGTGAGGACAGTTCCTGCCCTGAGCAGCTCTTCTGAACAAGGAGAGCAGGAACATTTCCTGCCTAGAACATCAGCATGTACCTGTGAGTCCAGGCTTTACATGAATTTGGGTCATGTCAGATGACTTCATCAGGGCCCTGTTCTTGCAGGTATTACTTTACAAGAGCAGTTGTGATCTGTTTAGTTTGAAACTGCAGCATGAGCAAAGGAGGAAAGAACTTCTGACACTTTGATTGCTGTTAGAAAACAGGCACAGGCCCTCATGGTGAAAAATGAAGCTTTTTGTTTCAGGTGCCTGGCTCAAGCTTGGCCCAGGAAGTAAACTCGGAGTTGAAAAGAGTTGGCAGTTTTTCTGCTAGTTTACACTGAAAGAGTTCCCAAATTAGCTTTGCTGAGAGTTTGAGGAGACAGAAAACATGAACTGATTTTTCACTTACGGGTCAGGCTGGGGTTACTCTGCCAGACATGAACACAAGGAGCTCGAAATCCGATGCTTGATATCATTAGTATGGAGATGTTTATAAATGGAAATATAAAAATGTCTTCAATGTTTGGCAAACTAAATACAATCAATTCTTAAAAGAAAATAAAGTCTTCATTTCATGAAGCTCTTCAGTGCCATGTTTATATTATCATACTTAGAACTAGGATAAAGGATTTAAGTGTCTTGCCATGCTGGATGGATTTGAGTCTAGGCACAGCAGCTTACAAGAAAAGTCTTTAAATATGAAAATGAATCCTCAGTGGTGAAGGATTGCAATTGTTCTGTGAAAAACACAGGAAGCCCAACATCCCACGAGTACATTGCAACTTAATAAGCAATTCTGCAGAAGAGAGAGCTGACAAGCAAATGCTTATCCTCTCAAATGTGAAGTTTCCCACAGCTGAAAAATGGTATTTTTAAATCCTCAAGCAAGGACTGTATATGCATTAATACAATTTCTTGTTGAGTTACTCGTAACACTTGGAAACTGCTTTCTAGTTGGCTGGGTGGTTGGGCTTATGATTATAAAAGCTTTCAATAAAGGAATTAAAAAATTGGCAAATGGCCTCGAATGCCTGTTGAAACATGTCTGAGCAAAACCCTGGGTTGCCTTAATCTATTGGGTACATTAGTGATTAAGAGTTCTGGTGTCCTGGAACATGCATAAGGAGATGGGATGCAGGACTAGGTTAGCTTGGCTCAGCTCTTGCAAAATAGTGAGGTTTGAATGTTCCTGCTGCTTTTGCAGCTGTCTTTGAGCCTTGGTTTCCATGCCTCCCTGCATCCAAATCACCCATGAATCTTTCTTCCTAACAGCTTGATGTGCTTATATTTCACATTACTGTCAGGTTTTTTCCTCTGCATTTTACCTGTATTTTGACTATTTAATGAGTTCCTTTGAGAAGGAGCACTGAACATAGAGACCTTGGTGCATTATTCCTTCTTTGGAACTGTCCTTTGTCTGAAAGGCAAATTTATCAGGAAAGATCATTTCAGGAGAGCTGTTGGGATTAATATCACTCGTCAATTGCACATATGCACAAAACCACCTGGTAGCTTTAAAACCAGTTAAAAGGCATTCTAGTTCATTTTCTTTAACAGAAATATCCCAGCTGGTTTTATGAGCTTCCTAGTGCTGCTATTTAATGCTGATTTTTTACTCCTTAGGCACAGGCATGCTTGGAGATCTAAGGTTACAAGAAGGGCTGGCTGATATGGTAGTGGAGGGCTGGAATATCTTCCTCATCTTTGGGGGCAGCAGTGATGCCTGGGAGTAATCTTTTCTGGAGACACTGTCTTTCCTCCAGCCTCTAACACGCTTGTTTGGCTGCTGTGGGCATTGTGGAGACTCAGTTTTTGAATCTGGGTTCCAGAGTCTGCTTAAATACTTGAGTGAAAGAATATAGCTGAGAGCCTCATGGAAAGGTGATTTTGCTCATGAAAGGTTTCTGCACTTTAGAATTTAAACCCAAATGTCCAAGGAGAAAGGACCACCGCGGTTGTTTCAGGCAGTCCCCTGCCTTCACAGCCTTTCACAGAGACTTCAAAAGACTTCAAAAGAGAAAGATCAAAAGCTGTGTCTTCAGTATAACACAAAAGAAGAAATATTTCACTTAAGGAGTCCAAGTATGCTGTTCATAAGGGTCACCTGTTTTGCTGGCTTGAGCTGGAGGTGGCAAGGTGGTTGTGGGTTTGCTCTACAACAGAAGTGTGAAAAGTGGCCTTTGCTTGATAGCTCAGACCTAAATTTGGACATAATGAAAAGGGTGCAGATTGACATGAAGAGAAATGTAAATACTGACGTACTTTGTTTGGATCAGGTGATCTTCCAGAAACATGATGTAAACTTTGAATAACCTATAGTCAAATAATACAAGGTGTAGGTAACTGCATCTCTCTCCCCCTTCCTTTTCAGGTGGCTATGGTGGAAGTTCAGCTTGACCCAGAACACGACTATCCTCAGGGGCTCTTGATAGCCTTCAGTGCCTGCACTACTGTGCTTGTTGCAGTTCACCTTTTTGCACTCATGATAAGTACCTGCATTCTTCCAAACATAGAGGCTGTTAGCAATGTGCACAACATCAACTCTGTCAAGGAGTCTCCTCACGAGCGCATGCACCGGCACATTGAGCTCGCCTGGGCATTTTCCACTGTTATTGGGACTTTGCTCTTTCTTGCAGAAGTGGTGTTACTGTGCTGGGTGAAGTTCCTTCCTTTAAAGAAGAAAACTGACAGCACCCCTCAGAGCAACAGTTCTACCATCACGTCAGGACAGGCAGCAGCCATTGCATCGACGTCCATCATGGTGCCCTTTGGATTGATTTTCATTGTGTTTGCAGTCCACTTCTACCGGTCACTGGTGAGCCACAAAACAGACAGGCAGTTTCAGGAACTCAATGAACTTGCTGAATTTGCACGGCTCCAGGATCAGCTGGATCACAGAGGTGATGCTGTCACCTCAGCTGTCACCAATTTTGTGTAAACCTGTGCTTAAGGAAATAAACCCACTATTCAGCTTCTGCCTTATGGTGACTCCCTGTGGATGAACTGGTTGAACTGCTGATTACTGTTTAAAGAATAATTATAAATATTGTTCTAACCCTTTAGAGAGGGGAAAAAAAGTGTTCCTTTCATACAAGTTTTGCTTTCTGAAGGAATGGATGGTGGGGTGTGATTGCACTGTGTGTGCAGCCCTCCTCCTGTGAACACTGTCTCGCATCTTTCTCGTTAATGCTGAATGGTGGCTGTATAAATACATGGAAAATAACATTGTACATTTGGGTATTTGTTAGGAATGGATAGAGAAGTTGTGGATTTTTTTTTTTCTGTTTATCTGATGTTGGCATTTACTAGAAGATACTGCTTGTCCTATCCATATTGCATGGCATGATACAAATTACTTGGGACATGCAGCAATTAGCGCTTGGTTTCAGCGCTAGCGCTGCTCTCCCTGGAAAGCCTGACAGATGGTAGGAGTGAAAGCTTTCCCAGCACTTTCCCCAGTATGTTTTGCTGCCAAGTCATTATTACTTTGCTGATTTCTCCAGTGCCTTTTTTCCCGTGGCACTTACACATTTTGTAACTTGCTAAACACCCAGGACTAGGCTTACTGCGATGTGGTGTGGCCGCATGAGTGGGAATGAGACTCGACTCTTCTCTTCCTTGGAAGAAAATAAAAGCAATAACTGTTTTAAAGTTCTCATGAGCTGGCACATATTATCTGGAGAGATAGCTTTGACTGTTTCTCATTTAAGAATCTTTTTTTAAAAAGAAGGATCGAGATGGAAATTATCACTGGATAATTTTTTTTTCTGCTTGAAAATCAGAACCACTGCTGGGTTTTTTTCCAAGCCAAAGTAGTAATTATTTTATACTTTTATATTGAAAATATATTTTTAATAAATCATCAGAAACAAGCAGCAAAAGGTGCTTTCTCTGTGTTGGATTCCCAAGTAATTAGCTATGCCTTGGTCTTCCTTGTTTAGAAAAGTGTTCTCTTTGCTGAAGTGTTGTATTTAATAACTCATTATACATTTTTTGCTTCCAAAGGATCTGGAAGACAACTTTTCTTGATGTATATTTATTTATGAGAGTAGGTTGTTTGTAATTAATATTGCTGCTTTCTTTCAGACACCTCTGTGACATCAAGGCTACTGTATTGTTCATTTCCTCTAATCAAAAGCTTCCATTTGGTCTCCTAGATAAGAGGTTTGTCCAAAAAAGATTCCAGCAGTTTCCCTGGGCTGCTTCAGTAATTCTGGCTATGTCTAGGAGTTGAATTTTTTGGAACACAGTTCTTCCATAGAGTAGCTTTGGGCTTTAATGGGTAAAAGCTGTTTTTTGAACACAAACTGAGACAAGTTTCAAGCCAAAGGGGGGAAAGAAAAAAAACTAGCTATCACTGTGGAATAGAAACCTGGGATTTTGCCATGAGACAGGAGGGACTGTGACAGTCCAGTGGAGCTGTGTCTGACAGCCTGGGCTGAACGTGGTCTCTCTCACCAACCTCCATCTCAGGTTATCCCAATGAACTTGCAATCTGTCCAAAGTGCCTGTGGAGTTCAGGTGCAGTGTGGTTACTGCTGAAGCAGATGGGGACTGATCTCTCCTGTCAGCAGCACTGCAGTGCAAAGTGTTGACAAGGTCACCCATGGTGCCTTTGTATTCTAAACACATAACTATAAAAACAAAACCTCCTGGGCTGTTTTTTTTTTCAGCAGCAGTTGTGGTTCACAAGCAGCAAACAGCTTTCTACTTGGTGTTTTCCCAAGTCCTGGCATACAGAAGCCAAACTGGATTTTCTCAGCTCTGCCATTACATGCTTCAAGTATATTCTGTTCCTGATGTAAATTTGATGGTGAGGATTGTAACTACAGACTCAGAGGTGTTTGTTCATGGAGCACTGGAAGCATTGCTTTAGTAAAGGCAATAAGGAAGCAGCATTCCAAAACACAAAATCTTGGTAGTAGGCACAAAATGTATTTTCCCATCCAAGACAGAACTTCACTGGTTCTGTCCTGGGCAAACAAGCCCCTAAAATCCCCCACTAAAGGAAGAAAACCTGACTTGTTATTCACACTAGAGCAACTGATAGGAAGGATGTGGTCAGGTGTAAAACTTTCACTTCTGTCTGTAAATTTTGTAATTAGAAGTTACATGGTTCTGAATGGAAATCCATAAAATCAGTTTCCTGAGTCTATTTTGTAAAATTCCTTGCTGTTCTGGATAAGTAGCTGAATCTCTCTTTGATTTGTGAATCTTTTACAAAGTGACTGAGAAGTGTGGGGTTTTCTTGTTGTTCAAGACACACAGAATTAGAAGCTAGTGGGACATGGTTATTTTTAGTTTTCTCAAGCTGGTAGGCTCTGAGCTAATGGCGCTGTTATTACAGCTGATTTTCTGACTATTTTCTGCACTTTAAGCCATGATATCAAGTATGTTTTTGTCATTTTCCACCTGTGGAAATGGTCATGAAAGTTACACCTTGGGTACCTTTGTCACTGTGTACCCAGGCAGTAACCAGACACAAACATGTGGATCTGAACATTGAGTGCACTTAAAATTTTTTATCCCTTATTTATACTAACGGTGTTAGGCATTTACCTCAATCATTTTAGACATTGGTTATTGTATGTCACTTATTTGGGTATAAAATATTTTCATGAAATAAAATATACTCAGTTGTTGTGGATTATTTGTTATCTAGAGGCCTGAAATATACTTATTAATTGACACTGTTGTAACTTCAAAAGCCATTGTGGGTCACAGGTATGTACTGGGCTGTGTTTGGGGGGAGTGGGGGGCACAATTACTTGATTGTACTTTTCTATATGCTTTTAAAAAACATTTTAGAAACCCTTCTTCTCTAAAGCAAAGACCTTGAAACCAACAGGAGTGTGATTTCTTTGCTGGAGGAATAAGAGGAGCTGAGTAGAGTCACTCTGCCTTTCTTCCAGCATTTTGATGCTTGTCTTTTGGGTTGTTTCCCACTAATTTCTTCCTTTGTTTTCTAAAATAATGGGGGTGGGAGGAGGCTACTGAGGAAAGCCACCTGCAGAGGGAAGCATACCTGAACAGCCTTGAGGGAAGGGTGAGGCAGACCACAACACAATCACCACGGTGTGGGTTTGAGACTGGAAGGAATAAATAACCCTGGATGGTGTTCATAAATCTTTTTTTTTTCTTTTCCTTCAGCATCTGGTTATTAATTATGGCTGTCATCAAACATTGCCCGGGCCTCTGCTAAAACACCAGCTGGATCATGTAGTTCAATCTAAATTAAAAGAATACAAATCAGTTATGCAGTGTAATTGAAGAAGCTGAAGGTTTTCTAGATCTTGATTCTTTGAGCATTATTGGAGATTCTCCCACATATCAAGACTTCAGCTCATATTGCAGCCTTTCAATTGTTTTAGAAACAACTACACTCCCCTGATTTTATTAGTGTGTTGAACATGACTTTATCTCCTTGAAATAGCTCTGTGTGAGTGACTTTAACAAAACACACTCTTGGGCAAAAGTGGCTTTGATTTGTAGCATGTTGGGCCTTACCTATAGTTTTAATAAAGGGGGTGATGATGACAAAAGTTTATGAAAACCTGAATTCAGTTTTTCTCCTTTTATGCATATTCTGAGATCAACAGATCTCTACCCATTGAAAGCCAAATAACAGCAGTGAAAGTTGATGCTTTGTTTTTGCTTATAGAGCAGAAGAGAATTGGATCATCACTTGATCTTCAGGGAGTTAAATAAACACTCAGACTTGCACATCCTGCCTTAGTGTACCAGCAGTTCATCCCTGGCTGTTGTTGAGGCTCTTCTCAGTGACCTTTGACAAACCACATCTAGTAAATATTTTTAGCTACAGAAGTGCTGCTCCTTTCACTCTTTTTGCAAAATAGAGATTGTTTTTCTCTGGTGGGTATTTGGGGTTTATTATTCTGCACTGCCGTGGGTGTGCCTGGTACTTACAGGATTAACTGGCTCTTCAAAACTGCTTAAAAGGCCTTTGGCTATAGAGACCAGATTTGAAAAGATAGGGCAATGAAGATGTAACAGCTTTGGAAGGCTGCACGTGCCTGGTGTCACTTTGAACAGCCCTGTCCCGGGGCCAGGGGAAGGTGGGTGGCTTTACCTGCCACGGGGCTGTGCCACTGCCCGTGTTACCGGAGCAAAGTGGTGAGCTGGGATAATCCAGGGGGGTTTTGCTTGGCTCTAAGTGAAGGGGAGCTTCCCCAGCCCATCCTGCTCTGATAATTTTATTTCACACCTGTGGTTTGCAGACCATGAGGGTTCAAGCTGAGACTCTTACAGCCAGCTCTCACTTGGAGTCACATCTGTTCACTGCTGATGCCCATTTCCTCTCCCTCCTAAGGGCACAGGGCTGGGGACAGGCTCTCCTGTCCTCCAGGTGCTGCACCAAAGTGACATGCAAGGAGCCAGTGGGTGCCAGGCTGATGGCCCAGCGTGTCTTTGTGTCTCACCAAATCTTTGGGATGGGGACAGGGCCTGCAGTGTGTGTCAGTCAGGGGAAAAGAGGAGCAGAGGCTGTGGGCTCTAGGACACCATCTGCCCCCCTTGGGCCCCGCAGGGACACCCCTCTGCCCCCGGGGCTGCTGGGCAGGGTGGTGAGCCCCTGACTTGGAGGAAAGAGCTGCTGTTGGCCCTGCAGCTGCTCAGGTTCCTGCAGGGTCTGCTCAGCCTCAGCCGTTGGGCTTGGTGAAATCATTTGGTCTTGACGCAAATCCCACTATTGTCTCTGCCTCTATTGTCCCCATTTCCTTTGTGCTGCATCGGGTCTCTGAACAGTTCTGCTGCATGAGAACTGCATTTTTTCAGATGTAGGCAACTGGGAGGCTCCAGCAGAGGCTGCATGAGCTGTGAGTCCCTATGGAGCCATTTAGGATGCTGCTGGCCAAAAGACTGAGCACACACCCCATGGGGGAAATCTCTTGGGGAATGAAATGCTACCTGGAGAGCTGACCCGAGCACTGATGAATGCAAACACCAAAATTTCCAAGTAATTACCTCTGGGAGTGGAAACTCAGTAGGGGCTGGAGCCTTGTCTCTGCCAAAGTCAACCAGAACTCCACATTTTGGTATATCTGCTGCCCAGATGCCTTCTAACAGCTGTCCCTTATCTAGGTAGAAATATTTCCCTGGGCCATGCTTCTTGCCATCTTTCCAACCTCCTTCATACCGATTTCCATTTGCTGCAATTAAATACATGAACAGACCTTGAAATTTGCACCATTTTGTTAAGGGGTTACAAATGAAATCAATCAGCAGAAAAGAAGATCATGTGTTTGTCTCCTCTTAGTAATTTCAAGGTGGCTGTGGCACAGTGTGTCATTTTGATTTTGCAGTGCTCCATTTGCTGTGCCACAGAGGGAGAAAATGCTGCAGAAGGAGCCCACGCTTTCTCACTTGGAACCAGGACTCTGCTCACCTGCTTTGTTTTCACAGTGATACTCATTTTTTGCTGACAAAAGGAGCCAGTGTGCTCAGGGTAAGGGACTGAGTCATGTTTCACAACATGAAAAATTACAGGACACAAGTTTCAGATTTGTCACTGCAACAAATCACACAGGATCTCTGGCTCAAAGAGGTTTGCTTGTCTGGGCAAGGAACAGAGCACTGATTGCTGTCCAGTCAAAATAATCTTGATTTCAAAGAATACTTTTAGTTAAGTTTTTCCTCAATGAATTACGGGGTGAGAATTGCTGCGAGAGGCTGAACAGTTCAGGCAGTCAGTTTACAGGCTGTTTTTCCAGCTGTACTGCTTCTCTTGGCATTTTCCTGCAAGCTGAGAGAGGCTTTTTTTGGGCTCTCTGCTGCTCTCCAGGAATCCACCCATCCATCACTAACAGGGAAAGCAGAGCTGCAAGGGGAAGAGAGCAGCCTCATCCATGGATGCTGGTTGAGTAGGGGTATCACACCCATGGTGATGCTGGGGCTGGGATGGATCCAGACAGCCCTGTTGTCACTAGGAGAGTCCTCTGCTCACCCCTTTTACTACACACAGTGTTTCTAAGCCCAAACTCATGGGGATTTCTGACCATGATAGTGAAAATACCTTTGAGTCTCAGCTGCTCTCTGCCATTTCATCACAAGTGGCACAACAGGGCACCCCACATGGTGCAGCAGAGATAGCTGGGGCCTGCCAGGATGCTGTAAGGGAAGAGGGGAAAACCAAAAACTCCTGGAGAATGTGGCTGTGGGCTGCTCAGGCACGGTCTGGTTTGCAGGCTGGAGCCTTGGTGATGGTTATCTGCAACTTTGATCTGGTCTTGTGCTTACCTACAGCACCAAGCCGCCCTGCCCACGGGTGGGAGCAGCTTGGCTTCTGCACTCCGGCCAGCAACAAGTGAGAAACCACCAAAATCACAGCCCTGGCTGCAAGGAGGGGGCAGTGAACGCCTTGTCTGCACTGTGGTGCCTGGCTGCTCCCATCTGCTCTCCTCCCAGAGCACCCGAGGCTGTGCTGCTCACAACCCTGATGCCCGTGGATGTGAAGTGCTGTGGTACAGAGCTGTTGGGGAGTGGATGTGGCAGAGGCAGCAGCTCAGCACCGTGCTCTCAGCCAAGCTCACCCTTGCTGGGCAAGCTGCCACTACAAGCAATTTAATCTTGAGCTGCAGCTCATCGTGACCTCCACTGAAGAACTCCTTTTCTTTCACATGGCAGAGCTGCCGGCACGTGGGCGCACTTCCAGCAGCTGAGCTGAATGCATGGAGCTTGTGGGTATGAAATAATTGCTCTGGCTAATTTTAACCAAAAGGAATCCAGCTAACAATCGGTTGCAGGCTAAGCTGGAGGCAACTGGGCTCTGAAATGGTGCCTGAGCCACGGCTCAGCCTGCAGGGGTGTTAGTTTATAACTAACAGGGCCTTTGACAGGAGCACAGCAGATCAGCAGATCTTGACTTTCCCCCAAAGCCAAGAATCCCCCTGGAAGCAGGTGCTGATATCATCCAGATGAGCCATCAGTCCAAAGTGACTTTACAGTCAGCAGAGACAGCACAGTCATGCATGTGGTGTGCAGAGAAGGTCATGCTCATTCCTCACATCTGCTTTGCTTAGCTAATTACCAGCCTTGAGAACACTTTCAAGCAAAAAAAGATAGAATAGATGAATAATAATATGGAGATAATATTTCTTCAGGTGTTCTTGGAATGTTGTGCCTGGTATTGCAAAGATTCTTGGGATTCTTGGCTTTGGGGGAAAATGTGTTAAACTCCAAGGAAAAAAAGGGAATAAAAATTAAATTTCTGTATTTATGCTGGGATTAGCCCTAACATTCCCAATCCATGATGTGGTTGGTGTTATTTATGGAAAAGGATTGTGTACTAATGAAACCCCTGTGTTCACTCAACACGAGCCACTGTCGGAAGCAGACAGAGGGGATGGAGCGAACTCAAAAAGAAAACTATGTTGTGGTTGTTTTGGGTTTTTTTCCTGTGCTGGAAACTGAACTCTTCTTTGGTATGCAGAGCTAGAAAGCCTGTCTGGCAAAGTGCCTGGCTTGAAAAGAGAGATTTGCTCTTCTCTGACCCAACAGTATATTATCTCTAACCCGAACCATCCCAGTCATTTAAATGTAAATCACAGCAAAAGTAAGCTTTCATGCGTGTGGGCTTATGGGCTTGAGCGGTGCAGTGGCGGCCCTTTCTCAGCCTGTGCTGCCTCCGGCTCCAGAGCGGGAGGGGATGACACGGAGCGGCCGCAGTCCTGCTGCAAGGCTGCAGTGTAGCACTCAGAAATCTGGATGGCAGCACCACACCGAGCAGCTTGGAGAGGGCAGGGTGAGGGTGGTCGGTACTTACGGAGCCGCAGCACGCCCTGCCCGTTGGGCTGATCCATCAGCCACTGTCCCTCGTAGACGGAGCCGTCCTTGTAGTGCATCTTTCCCCAGCCGCTGCGCAAACCATTGCTCCACTCGCCGTCGTATTGCTCCCCGTTGGGGTAAAACAACACCCCGCGGCCCTGCACAGCAATGGATGGTTAGGAGCTGCTCTATTGGAAGGGGTCAGTGTTCAATTTTGGGACATCACTTTGATAGAATATTCCTTTGTTTATTACTCTTACACGTGGCTGCTGGCAGCCCAGCTCCGTGGCTGTGCTGAGGGAAACAAGATGTGGTAGTATGGGATATTTTTTTTGGCAGTTTTATTCCCTTGACAAAACCTTGGGTTTATATCTCAGTGTGTTATTATTGGCATGATTGCTGCTAATATTTAGCTAAAAGTGGGTTTTACAAGTATATAAACCTGCCTGGGGATAGGCAGCATTAAAGGATGTGTCTCTCAACACGGGGATTTCATGTCTTTCAACCCTGACGATGTTTCCAGCTCAGTGTGTCCCAGGCTGGGTAACTCCACCCTTTTTTTGTTTTACATGTGTGTTTGCCATTAAGAGAAGTCCAGAGATACCCCCTATGCCAGGGAGTGATACCAATAAGAAATATTTCTGTATCACCAACATATTTTCCCACAGGAATAAAGTGTTCTTTTTTCTCTGAACAAATAATAAAACCAGTTCTGGAAACAACTGATTTTTCTGTGTATTAATTTTATTAAACTGCACGGATGTAAGGGAGAAACTTTTTTAGAAGAAAACCCAAACCTAGTGATATTTAGATGTCATTATAAATCTTTCACCAAAGCTCAATTATGCAAAATCCAACCTTAAAGAACAGGAAGGGAAGCTCCCTCCAAGAGACAGGAGCCATGGAGCCACACACCCATTAAAAGCGTTGGTGGAGATGAGTTTAAGTTAAGAGCAGACACAAAGACAAACACAAGGTTTCCATTGGCAGGTCCAAAAACGTTCCTACAAGGATTTTGCACATTACATTGCACTTCTACCAGATGACTTTCTCATTATGTTCTGTTTAGGAACAACAATGATTTATGTGACAGGCTTAATTTCCAAAAGAACTCAAGTTATTTGCCTATTATGCTGTAAAACTCCTAGAAAAAGGTACATTTTTTTAGTCTTGACCATTCAATTCAGCAATTAGTATTTTAAGTAATCTTTTTGCACATGTGCACCCAACTCTTCCCCGTGTTTTGGGTCCCAGTGCTTCACTGCTGGCAGAAAATGTCACTTACACCTCTGTGGTCATTTTCCCACCAGCCTGTGTACACCCTCTTGTACTCCTTGGTCACTGGGTCAGGAATGCTGTATGAGCCATAACCATCCCTCTTCCCAAACTTCCAGTCTCCACTGTAAATAGCTCCTGTGCTTTTCCAAATCTGGGTGCCTTTACCTGTTCAACAAACAAGAGGAATGACAGGGAGACCATCATGGTTAGGAGAAAGGTGCTGCTCCATCCCAGGCAGGGCAGCACTCCCTGCACTAAGTCAGGCTTATGTCTGGGATTCAGTTTAGCTTCCCAAGTTGGAACCATCGTTAATCTTGATCAGGGGCTTCCTGTGTGGCCTCTGCTGAATGCACTGAAATCTTTCCAAACCTCAGTTTACTGCTTGTAAACAAGTCTGTCCTGCTCTGGCTGCTCCTGGCTCGGACAGGGTCTCCTTCTCCTGCTCTGTCCCCAGCCCCTGCCACATCTTGGGAATAAATTAAGATTCCTGGAGCCAAGTCAGGAGCTGAGAGAGCCCCAGGGACTATGCAGCCAGGGCACATCCCAGTGCATGGAGCTGACTGAAGTTTGCTGTATTTGGAAAGGATTTTTAAACATCTGTAATAGAGATATTTCGGGTAGTTGCCCCTGAGCACATGCAAAAGCTTTTCAAGTTACCTGTTAGAAATGTTTCTGCATTTTTGCATTACATATATCAAATATATATGTCAAATATATATATACATATAGTCATACATGAATTAATGCTCTTCCAGGAGCATATAGAGCACACAGAACCACTGACCACTTCCTGCCCCTAGGGACCTTTGTAAGGACATCTCAGTTGCTATTTGTTCTCAAAATTATCTATCTTACCATGTTTCAAGTTGTCCAGCCATTCTCCAGTGTACTGATCCCCATTTACAGCATAAACTGTGTGTCTCAATCCACATTTCTGGGCTTTCCTGTCCCATTCATAAAAGAGAGGCTCTATAATCCTGGGGTACTTTATAACAGGCATATTGTTGGTATCTGGAGAAGAAAACAAGTTATTATCAGCAATAAATTAGAAATTCCTAAGGCAGGTACAGTATTTGTGAGCCATGCACAGAGATACAACAAACAGGAGACAACTAAAGATACTGAAGTACAAACCAGCACTGTGTGAAAATGGGCTTGTGGCATAGCCCAGCCTGTTAAATAAACATTATATAAAATAAACATTAAATAAATCTCAGCAGGTCAGGTTTGTGGTGGGCACTGATCTCTGCACCAGCCAGAGCTCTTGGGGAGTGCAGGGAAAGGCATCTCCTCTGTACAGACGATGGAAGGGGTCAGGGAGTTGTCCAGTGTCCCTGAGGCCCACCTAGAGCTGGGACACATCACACCCCCAGCAGTAATGCAGCTCAGGCTCCTTTGCTGCTAAAAATATCAGTCCTGCAGCTGCCTTGTTAAAAGGGGTTGAAACCACAACATTTTCCTCTCCCAGGAGGCTGTGGATTTGCCCAGGGCAGGCCAAGTGCTCAGCATGGTGAGCACAGTGGGGGTGATTGAGGCTTTGGAGGCCTGGAGGGAAAGAGTCAGTGTGGGGAAAGAGAAGGGAAAAGGAGCTGTTTTGCCTCATAAATACAGACTACAATGGTGGAGTGCAGCATAGTGGTGATTTCTGAGCACTGCCAATGGAACTGCTGTTCAGCACAGTGGGAATTCGGCACAGACTCGGAGGTGAGAGTGGTCTCCCATAAACCATAAACAAAAGCCAAAAGGTGGCTGTAGAAACAAAAGCAAGTTTCTATCAAAGCCGTTAACACCCGGAGCTCGGCTGGAGCCCGGCAGGGTGGGATGCTCTCTGATTTTGTCTCCTGGGCTCCCCCTTCTGTCCTGATCCGCTGAACTGAGCCATTTCGAATTATTTCCCTTCCCGGCAGAGCGAAGCTCTGGTTCCTGCTGGGCTGCGGGTGCCGGGGAGCCCGGCAGGGGAGAAAACCTGAACCTTGGGGGGAGAGGGGAAAAGAAAGGTGCTTTAGGTCCTTGCTAGGAAATAAAAGCTAGAAATTCTAACTAAGAAAATACTGTTAGAGTTGAACCTCAGTTCTGCATTTTCCAGCTGTGGGAAATGGTCATTCAACAGCTATTTGGAAGGATGGCATTGCTAAATAGAAGTACTTATGTGTCCAGAATGCGTCTGGGTTAAAGGACACCGAGGACAGGATCTTTCCCTCGGTATGATGGAGTCACAGCCCACCACAGAGGATGTTTTTCCAGCCATGCAAACACAGGATACACTACAACTGCTGAGTTCCTCCCTCACTTTTGAGTGCCACAGCTCCTGGAGAAGAGGTCTTGCCAGTATTTGCCAAGGTTTGGGTTTTTTCAGGACACTGTGCCACACTTTGCTGGCTTGAGCTTGTCCTGCCCTTGCTGGGGAAGCAGAAGAGCTGAGCTACAGTGGCCTGAACCCACCCTGACACTGGCCATGACCTCTGAGCAGCTCATGACTGCGACAAGAAGTCTCTTCACCACCCCCTGCAGGATGGGAGCATCGCTTTCCCACCAACACATCCCAACACTTCTTTAACTCAAAGCTCTGGATTTACAAAACGCAGGGAGGATTCCCAGCTGCGGGGGCAGGCCCATCTGCTCGCCATGTCCTGCGAGGCACAGCCCGCGCAGAGCACCCGAGGTAATGCGGGCTGGCGGGAGCCGCCTTCATTTGCTGAATTCCCTTCTAAATTTACGTCAGCGATGCCAGGTTTGCGTAAGTGATAACGCAGCCGGTGTTCGCCTCCCTGGATGTTTTCAGCCGCCTACTACCAGGGCGCGGGGAGGCTGGCAGCGAGAGGCAGGCGGTGCCCAGTCGTTCCGGTTTGCTGACGCTCCCGTGCGCCTCTGCCGCGGCCCTCGGGGATGAGGCTCCTACAGACCCCCGCGTCCCCCTCCAGACTCTGCTCTGCGACTTTAGCCGGGTCTCTGGTAAAATGCAGCTTTAGTCTGCACGGCCCTACAGGAAGCTCATTTTTTCCTCCTGGCTCTTTGCGGAACTTCAGAGCCATGCAGTGTAGCTACTTTTCCCATCTTACATCTTAACTTAATGAAGAGCAAAGAGGGAAACACAGCTGGCTGCAGAGAAGCGGCTGTTGACTGTCCCTGGCACCGCACCCCCGTGCACCCTGCCTGACTGTCCCCCGGCCCCGAGGATGAGCTCAGCCCTTGCCGTGACCCAGCACCACGGCACTGCCCTGCAGCGAGGTCCCTTTGCCGGTGGAGTCACCGCCATCCCCTCCCGGCCCCCAGGGCGCTGTTTGCGGGCGGAATGCTCAGAGAGCCGGGCAGGAGCGGCCGGCGGGGGAAGCCCAGGAGCTCGATGTGCAATGCAGAGCACCCTGGAGTGGGATCGCCGCTCTGCCACCGCCCCCGGTGCCGAACCGCGGACACCGACCTGTGCTGGCGGCGGCTCGGTGCTGCCTGCGGCGGCGGGGTCACCATAGCGACGTGCCAAACTCAGAGCTGAAGGCCCCGGCAGCGGCCCCGGGCGGACAGGGATGGGCAGGGACACGGCATCGCACGCTGGTTTCCCCTCGCTGGGCACGGGGGATGGAGCCGAGCCACCGGGCACACACAGCGCGGTGCTCAGTGCCCCGAGCTCGGGATGTTCCAGCGGGATGTAAAGTGTTAATAAGCAACGAGTGTTTCACCTCTGGTTGGTTTTTCACACGCCCAGTAGCAGAAGGCTGGAAATGGAAGCACTGATTACAGCACCGATGAGTAACAAATAAATCAGCCTTGCAAATGTCAAGAGAAATGAGAGAAAGCCCCTGAAAATGCACATCAGCGGTCTTAAAGGAGAAATCTGAATAAACCTGACACTAATTCCCTCATCCATTACATTTCTTCCACAGCCACGGTGTGCAGGGATTGCCACTCTGGCCTTGTGGGTGTCTGTAATCATCTTCCCTAATGGGTAATTGACTGAGCACATTTCTAGTATCACACCAAAGCTCCTGTATGACTCCCATGAGCCACATGCATTTGATTCCCTTCCTTTCACCACATTTTTTGTGCACAACTCTGCTGGCTGTATGGTAGAAATGTTGAGGCAGGTGGGAAATCTTGTGATGAAACAAAGCAGCTGCCTCTGTGAATATGAGATACAGCTCAGTCTTCCCTGATGGGTTTTCCTTTGCTACATTCCATATCTGTGGCATTGAACATGGCTTAAATATTGTGTCCATGCTTGGACAGGACAGAGATTAGATTTATTCAAATGTGAGTGTGACTAAAGGCAAATATTAAATTTCCCATGGCATGTGTGAGTGCTATGGAGCCAAAGGAGACAATGCCTGGGAAATCAGGTGGAGGAAAGGAAGAGGTGCTCCACAGACAACACGAGCCTGTGTGGAGTGAGATCTGTACCAAGGGAGAATACACACATGGAATTTCTTGTGCTAGATTAGATGAACTGGGAAGATGGCAGCTGCTAGAAAGCATTTCCAGGGATGTAGGAGAGGCAGAACTTAAAGACTTCTTTAAGCAGGAAAAAAAAAAGTGAGAAAACCATGGAAGCTGACCAAGTTAGGAAATACTTATACAAGAGAAAATGTCTCCTGTTATTAAAAATGAGATGAAGATATTCAGGAAGGATTTATTCAGTCACTCATGTTAATGGGTTCTGGTTTGGGGCAGAGCCTGAAAATTGCCTGAAGACAATCATTCCTGTGTTTTACCATGGCCAGTTGTTAGGGCTGGAGTGAGGACAGAGGTCTGGGGAGGAAATAAAGAAACCCATGAGGGAGAAGAAAAAAATGCTTATTGCAGCCCAAAATCTACAGCTTGAAACTACAACCAGAAATAGCCCTCTCTGGAAAAGGATTACCTATTTTTATTATTTCAGCCCCTATATTGCACTGCACTTAACTGAGAGACTGGCAATTAAAATAATTAGCTAATTCAGACCATTTTACTTGTTTATTTTTAAAGGGCATGGGCTGCCTGAGGTTTTTGAACTGCAAGTCCAAATTATGTCACACCTAACCACAGCTTCTGCTAACCAGAAGTTACATATGTATTTGAAAATTAATATGCATTTGAAAACAATAAAAACTTTAAAAGAGTTAAAGTATTTTAGCAACAAATTAAAATTCACAAATTGGGATCAAAAACTGCCCCTGCAAAAATCTCTGTATCTGGATATGATGGAGGGCGCTGCCTCCATTTCTGGGTCCCTTATTTTAAATTATTCTGATCCTGGTCTCTGTGTGTTTGTTATTTTACTTCCATGGTCCCAGAGTGGGTTATCAGCACCCTCACAGACCCTCCTGCCCCCTCCAAGGAGGCTTCAAAGAGACATTTATCTAGGAAGAGGCTGTGTCATTCCCATCTACAGTTTTCTTAGTTCAGATACAAACATTTGAATCACACTTAATTATTTTTTCACTTGATAATATCATTCTGTACCTTTTGGATAACAAGGGTACAGAGTGGGAAAATGTAAGCATATTCTTCTTACAAAAAAAAAAGACAAAATTAGACCAGCTTGAAGAGAAGGTGGTGATATTTGAAGTTTTCTCAGAAAGTTCTTTTGACTCACTCAAATGAAAATTTACTTAGAAAATGTCATTCCATTTTGAAAGAAGGAACCTCCTTAGTAAGTAGGAAGTGGGGATCATTTTTGTAAAGGGTGGCAGAGATATCTAGAATATATAACTCAAAAGTAAGATATAAACTCAAACTGACCCAGAAATGTCCTAACCAAACTCTCTTCCTCTCCTACAAGCAGTTGTCTCCACGCACAACATTGAGGCCACCAGGAAAAGTAGGGTCAAAAATTCAAATTATGATGTGCTAGGAGGAGAATTTGGGTTTTCTTTGACACAATTCCCCTTGTTCCAGCCTTGCCAGCCAAAATTTGGCAAGGAACAACAGCAAAACCTTCACCCACTTTTAAGGGCACTTCTGTTCTGCTGTTGCTGCTTTTGTTGGCTGGCAGTTCATTAAACCTTACATTTGTTAAGACTGAAAGGAAGCCTTTAAATCTGTCCATGTAAATGATGCTGTAATTCAGCCCATCATTCTGCCAACACAGTGCAGTGCAATGAACTCCACTCCAGGCTGGACACACTGAAGAGCAAACCAAGCATTGGGAGTTTGCGCATGGAAACATGTCCAGAAACACCTTTCTGCACCAAGGTCCTGTGACACTTTCATTTTTTTTTCACTTTTAAGGGCAGGATTTAAAAAAATATAATTTTTAAAATTAAATCTAGCCCAAGGCCCTCAATATTCTACATCTGAAATCAATCATTTTTGCACTGAGAAGGAGACAGCTGCTCCAAGCTGAGTTTACTCTCACTAAGCTTGGGGAATCACCCAAGTGAAATGTCCAAACCAACTGAAAACTGTCAGAATCAATAAATTAAATTTATTCTGGGAACTTCGTGGAATAAATAGAGAAAAAGCATTTAGGGAAACATATGTTGGAATTCTTTAAAGGTGAAGAGTGTGACAACAACATACTGTGGAAGTGGGATGCTCAGATGTGTGTTTTATTGCTGCTATATTCAAAAGAAAAGCCAGGGAAGAGGTGGGAGGGTCTTGGACTCCAACCAAGCCTGTGTTGGTGAGCTGAAGGAGCATCCCCACCACCCTGCTCTAAAGATTTGTCATTAGCAGGATTTAGGAGGGATTGAAGTGAAAGGTTTGAGTTGTAAACTTCATCTGGTTGACTCTGGCTTAAGAGGCAGCCTTGTAGGAAAGCATTTAAAATTCTTCCCTCCTTTTTGCTGGGAGCAGTTCTCTCCAGATAAAAACCATGTTGGTTTTACATCAAAACAGCCTAAAGTTAAACCCCTGGGTTATCTGGAATGTTCAGGCACTTAGATAGGCATGCAAATGGAAAGGCTCAAGTCCTGGAAGCTGACACCAGATACCCTCTCCCCACAAGTTCCTGTTGCTGCACATTTACAGCTCGTGGTCTCTGCTGAACTATCTGCAACAAGGTAGAGGTTTAGAGGTAAAGTTGTGATGTTAATTCCTGAAGTCACCCAAAGCTGAGAATTATTTACTGACCATGGAGTGCTTTGCAAGACTCTTACTATCATTGGAGGCAGATAAATTTGGCCATATTTGAGCTAATGCCTCACTTCAAGCCCTTAATTTATTCCTTAATTGAGGCATAAATCCAGATGAATACAAGATGAATCAGCAGTACCAATCTCCTCCTGAAGAATGTGCCAAGTATTTTATTTATCATGGCTTGTTGTCACTAGATGTTAGAATAGGGACTCATTTACATTTATATTTTGTCCTTTCCCTTCTGCTGTGCTGGAAAGAATCTGTATTTCTAGGACAGGGGAAAAGCATCAAAGGAAACAGCCTCAATTATCTTAAGAGGAAAGAATGAATGGAATTTGCATTCAGGAATAGTCTGGAGGGTGAAGGAAAGGAGCTCACATATGTAACTTTGTGTACTCAAAATCTAACACCCAGAGAACAAACAGTCAATTTTGCTGTGATCCTTAACTTGATTTATTAACTCAATTTCTTAGATATGTTTTCTGGCAGTGAAAGGTTGGTGAGTTGGGGATTAATTAAGGTAAAGGCAAACCAGAGATTTCCTGTCTGTAGATTTGCTGTGCAATGGCCTTAGGTGATCTCTGGCAGCAGAAAACAGCCATTAAAACTTGAAAAATGATAATAAAATATTGAAATTCAGAGGAAAAGCACCATTCCTCATGTGTTGCCACAAGTGAAAGACAGGCAAGGTGTGGGAGCCCCAAACATCAACTGCACAAAGCCCTGCTCCCCATCCAGGGCTGAGGAGATCACTGTTATCTCAGTTTGCTTTGGTTCTATTGACAGAGATGTGATTTAAATAATGAGATTATACAAACAGCTACAGCCTCCCAGGAGGTGAAGAGAGTTTACAGGTAATTCTGAAGTATTTTGTAATAGTGCAAGGGTAAATAATAGAGAGCCAGCTGTAAGGCCAGCCCTGCTACAGTCACATTGTTTGTGCTTAATTAAATGTTTTTGTGGTGTCTGTTTGAAAGAAAATGCAGATCTTTTGAATGAATATTAATTAGCATGGCTTGGGATAAATGTCTGGTGATCCCTTGGAGTTCTGGGAGAGCTCTGGGGCCAGCACAGCTCTGAGTGGGAAATGCACAACATTTCCTGCCTTTGTATGAGGAACACCAACCACTGCCCTAACAAAATGTCATCAGCCTGCAGGATTACAGCCCAGGACAAATATTCATGTCTGATAAGAGTTTCCTTCTGCTCTTTTGAGGCTAAAGAACAGCAGTGAAAGGAATTCTTTTAAGGGTTATTGAGAATTTATGCTATCTTCTAGAAGCACCTTTTCCTGAATGTTAGGACTGACCCAAGCAATCTTAGAAAGGTTGAAGTGTTTTTACTTTCTGGATTCC
Source organism: Alaudala cheleensis (assembly GCA_013398995.1). Lineage (NCBI taxonomy): Eukaryota > Metazoa > Chordata > Aves > Passeriformes > Alaudidae > Alaudala > Alaudala cheleensis. The sequence continues at coordinate 27,949 of VWYE01026581.1, forward strand.
CCCAGCTCTGCAGGAGGGTGTCAGCACCCCAACCTCAACAGCAAGGGATAAGATGCACCTACACCTTAAGGGTGGCTCTGTGATAAACTGAGCTGACAGAGAACTGCAAAGGTGGAGGGAATGTTTTCCCATGGGAAGGGAAAACAACTCTGCTGGCAGGGAGTGTTCCAACCTTGTGGAGAACTGGAAAGTTTGGGCACGTATCCAGCACAGAATTAACGCCCAGATCTGTGATCCTCCTTCTTCCAAAGTCTGTCATCCAAAATCCAAGCCTCCTGCAACATAAAGTCCTGTTACATTGGATTGTGGACAAATGCTAGAATCCAGGAAAAATTTAATATGCACATAACAAATTCCTGTGACACTTCTGTTGATTAGTTTATTATTCTACTTTAGGATTACCAAGACCTGTCACAACACATGTGTTTGGACTCTGGACAATCAGGGCCTCACTGGAGAAGCAGCAAGGACAGTGGAACATCCTTGGGGTTGGTGGTTCTTAAACCAGCAGAAATCCCAAACCACTGCAATTTCTGAGCAGGTTTCTCTGGAAACTGAATGCAGGAGGTCACCAATGGCATTTCAGGCGTCCACCCACAAATGTGTGAAAAAAGCATGCAAAAAGGCAAAGGAAACTGGATCCTACATACCCTCCTCATGATTGCATTTGTGTTTTTACTTTGGCTTCACTCCTCCCCTCTCCCTTGTACCTTTTCATTTTAATTGCTTTCTTCCACTTCCGTTTTCCTTCCTCTTTGCCAATTTCTACCCTTTCACAAGAAACCCACAGGATGTGATGCCAACATTTACAACTTTTCACACCCTGCCCCAGAACATCAGGCCCTGCTCACAACTGGCCACTCCAGCTACTGAGTGGGTAATTATTGTGAAAATAAAGACATCAGGAATCCTTTTGTCATTTTCTATAGTATCAAGGACCTGTGACCAAGGCCCAGGCAGCAGCAGGGCTGAGCTGCCTCAGATTCAGCCATCAGGTCTCTTTGAGGGGCCTGGCCCTGTGCAGTGCAGGGTTTTAACTCTCCTCTCTCAGCCACATGTGTGGTAACCACCCCTAAAGGGCAGGAAGATGCTTCTATGTCACACCACGGAGCACTTCAGGTGCTGCCACAGCACAGGAGAGGGGCTCGGGAGAGGTGCAGGGCCTCCAAAAGGTGACCGGGGCAGGGCAAGTGACAGCAAGTGAGGGGACGCCCCATCTGAGGGGAGCCCT
>VWYE01026585.1:0-21668 GCA_013398995.1 Alaudala cheleensis
TTTTTGGGTTTCATAAATGTTGCTTCATATTTGATTTCTGAATGGGGGACAACCCATCCCCCATGAGAAATCAACCTCCTAAAGTTGAGTTTGAACAAGCCCTTGGCAGTGCTTTTAGTTCTGAGTACTTTCTTTTAATTTTAACATTTCAATATAATCTCTCTCTTGCTACCTGGCTGAGCTTCAAGAGTGGGGCAGCCACTTAACAAATGAGATATTTCTGAAGAGAAAGAAAGAGGGAGCAAGAAATCAGTTATCAGAGACAGCTCTGCATTGCCTTGGGAATTAAAAAAACTAATGACCCCATAGCTGGAGCCAAAATACTTTATTGTCTTCTTCTATTATAAATCAGCCAAGCCAAATTCACTCCAACTAATTACTATGCCAAGCACCTACAGCAGAATGTGCCTTGTGAAGTTACTGGCAATGGAAGGTAATCTGTCACTCTTTGGGCTTGGAAATGGACTTTGCAAAGCTTCCTTTCCACCATGTCACATCATGGACCTATAGATCCAGGCTAGCAGGCACAGCTACAGGTCCTGGCCAAAGTCTGGTGTCATTGTGGAAGGGTTTTAAAGCAGAAGGAGGCTCAGCAGGGAATGTGAACTGCAAAATGATGTCAAGAATGCAGACAGTGAAAAGCAGAGGAATCAGGGGAATCTTCACTGGTACTGCCTCTACAGACTCTCTTAAGCCTTCATCCTGAATTGTCCCCTCTTTACCAGTGTTTCCAACCAGTGGCATTACTTGACCAGTTTATTCCCAGCCACCTGTTTAGTAATTCTGCAGTGCTGCTGTCTTTTCCATTCAGTGACACATGAACTGACCACACTCCATCAATCTTGCCTCAGCCAAAAACACATTTGAAAGGTTCACCCCCTTTTGAGAAAGCCCTGCTGCTCCTGCTTCAGGAGGAATTCTGATATGGAATTGCCCCCAGAGTTTCTGTGCCATGGAGATCAGGCAATGATCCTGCAGGAACAGCATTCAAATAGAAATGCTTATTGCAATCTCACTGTACACTCCAACCTTTTCAACAGACTGAATTTTTCCATTAGAAGTTTTTTTAATCCCATTCAACACACATATGTCTATCTGTCAAAATAAGAATCCTCATATCTTTCTAAAAATTTACCTTTTACTCCCACAAAATGTGACAAAGACAAATGTTAGTATTTTCCCTCAGGGTCCTAACTTTTCAATATTTTTTAAAATCATATTTTTGGATGCCAGTTGTGGCAGTTTTGTCAAAATGTCTGCAAGAGGCAAGGGGGAGATGTGCAGTGGAAAAAAAGCAGACCTTTCCTGCTGATACCATCCCTTCAATCCATTTCTGTGACATCTCTTTGCTATCACACAGCACTCTCTAGGGAAACACCTCCTGAGGAAGTGGACTTCTGTGGGTTGGGGAAAACCGAGGGAAAACTAAATTCTGCAGTGAACTACACAGCCATGCAAATGTGACAGTCTGAGAGTTAATGAGGTGCTGTAGAAGTCCCTCAAGACTGTGCTGGCCACGGTGTCCACAGCTCCAATTTCAGAAAAAAACCAACCATGTCTCACTGCTACTCTTGACCTCAGCAGAGAGATGAGGGTGAGAGGCACCAATCACTGCTTCCTTCACCCCACAGCTTCCAGGACTGACCCTACAGTCTCCCCTCAGTGAATTTGTGAGCAATGCCCCATTCACACTCTTGCCCTGCATTTGAGGTTTCAGAGTGACCCAGAGAAAGAAATAAGCTGCACATTAATTAAATCCACATCTGCTACAGCAAATATTGCTGCTGCTAGCACTGCAGAGAAATGATATAAAAGGACCCCAGGCCATTGGAGAGAAATTCACTTGATTTCTTTCCAGTGCTGCTGACTCAGAGCTGTCTCCCCTGTCCTTGATCTCTTTCTCTTTCTCTTGCCCTCTTGACCCCATCACTCCAGGGTTTCTGACTGGCTCATTTTCAGCCTAATTCTCTTTTCCTTATTCAATGCCAGTAGTATTCATGCCTGTCTCCCAGGTTCAGCAGGAACATGCTCTTCACTCCCCATCTTTGAATATATGAGCCCTTCTTCCTACATTCAAACTTTGATGGGAGGGCCCATTTCGCATTTTTGATGTCCTCAATGTCCTGTTTCATTGGGTGAGATGTGTTGGTACATTAAAATATGGACTTAAGTGTTAACTGTGATTCTTGACTTTTAATTGTTAGCCCAGGCTTGCTGTGGTGTATTCAGAATGCCAATTAGCAGCTTTCCGGGCAGGTTTAGGGCATGCACTTGCCAGGGACCATTCCCTGAAGGCAGTGTGAACTCAGGGAGGGAGAGGAGGAGCAATCCCTTGGCATTTGACCTCTGGGCTGGAGATCGATGCCTAAACTGTTTTATTTAGCAAAGCAGCAGCACCTTGCAGTCAGGTTCCTTCTGTTGCCATTGACAATCATCTTCGTGGGTCCATTTGCTGGTGAATGGGTCTTGTTTGCCTGTTGTGACAATTCCTGCTGCTCCTGCACTGGGCCATCACTCAGTTTTTTCGTGTTGGAACCTTTGTGTCTTCTTGCAGACACCACCACTGGTCATGTCCCTGCAGGATCTGCCCCCTCCTTTCACCCCTTTAACGTGTTTGGGCTTTCCTCTGATGGCAAGCAATTACTCAGCATTGGTTTCTGTCTCCCAAACCTGCCAGTTCCCAAAAACTGAACTGAATTTGCCCAATTTTGCTGTCACATCTCTGTGGGACTATCCAGCAGCCAAATATATAACAAGAGGTGCATTTTTCATTCATGTCTGGTAGATTAATTTACAGCCTTGTGTGGCAAGATCAGAGAAATCAAAGACAATTTTCAATAGAAATTTCCAACAAGAATGCATTAAAAAATTTTAAAATGTGCCTTCCAACTATTTTTTCCAGCTTTTTTTCATCATCACTTGACATCTCCAAGATGGGTATTGCAGCTCAGACAGGAACTGGGTTAAATAGTTATTGATTAGGGTCAAAAGACATTTCTGTGCATGAAATTTACATTCATACATGAATGGCCTTTTCTTCCCTAATAATGTCTTATTTATCCTTTTTCTTCCACAACCATGGTGGAATATCCTCTGTGTTGCTTTCCAAGTGTCTGAGACATATTTCAGAGAGCTTTCCAAGTGTCTGAGACATTTGATTGTCTGAGGCAATCAGAAATCCTCTGATTATTTTGCAGCATCTGGCAACGTGAATCTTCCATCTTAAGCATTTGTACAGGTGTTCTCCATCACTGCAGCTACTGCAGGCTTTGCTTATTTCTGGGCTTTTAAAGCTCAGCTCATTAGTTTTGGAATAATCATTTAGGTAAGAATCATCTCTCCTGCCCAAAGCTTAATATTTGTCATCCAAACTCTTTAATGACGTTTATGGTCTTCCTTTTGCCTACATCACCTCTTTATCTTCTTACCCAAATTTTTGCTCCCACAGACCTGAGCCTGCCTTTCTTTCTTTTCTGTTCCATCCTGAATCATTCTCATGACTGAATCATCCCATTCTGTTTCACCACAGGCAGCTTTCTGGGAGTGGATACCTATCTATCTTCTTCATTAAAAACACAAGACATGTCATGGAAACACACACTTGATAAACATTGTTATCTTGTAAACTGAACCTGATTCGATTGAAAATTAAATCCAAACACACAGAACACTTGACAAGTTTGTGTCAAAGAAGATCCAAGTTTTATTTTAAAATAAATATATGTTTACATTTCTAAATAGACACCCTGAAACTCACAGTACTGACCTTCAGAGAGATGTCTTCTCTGCATTAGCAACAAACTCACAAAAAGGAATTTGCTAGGCTCTTTTAAAATTGAAAAACAGGCTTTTATTTTTCCTGTACTACTACTTCTGCCTCAGAAGCTGCATGACCTAACTTTTCATGTTTTGTGCCTATTGGTTTTCATTCCATATTGTGCTGGCAATTGATATGACACTGCAAGGATTTTTTGTGAAGATACAGAATGATTAAGATAAAGCTACCTTTTTATTAATTGCATTGAACTATTTAATGAAGCTCACTGTGTTTAGGGACAGAAATAAAAACAACCCTGGTGCTGTTGTTTCAGAAAAGGAGGTGTGGTGGGCAATATACAGATTAATACACTCACAATAATCTCAGAGCATTTATATATTTTTTATTCTTCCTATATCTGCTCTTGTCCTTCAAGGAAATGAAAGTTTCCTCAATCATAAATTTACCATTAAGTTTACACTGTGCTGTTGTTTAATTATATTCAAACATTAATTAAAGAAGAGGTTAGTTATACTGGCACTGGTAACTGCTGAAGATATGTTAGCTTCAGTATTGCAGCAATTTCAGTATCCTGATTCTACTTCCAACAAATGGATTCTTCAATCCCAATACATATGTATGAGTCTCATTTTTAGAAAAGGTAAGCAATTATTCTATCAAAATTCAACTGCTCAATCTTTGCAAAGCCTCTGTTATTCTGCCCATATTTATTTCACCCTAGACACCCAACCTTTGAAGCAATATCCACAATAATAGCAACAAAACATGCTTTCTTTACCTGTTTGAGCAGCAGCCAGCATCATTATTACAATCATTCTTGGTAAGTACCTAAAAAATGCTATGGTGCCAGGCAGCAATGGTGCTTGAGAGAGCTCAGGTAAAATGAGCATGGGTTTATGCATCAAGGTTAGCCTCATTTCTGGGAACAGTGGGAACTGTTCATACCAAAACTAAATGCTAAAATTCCTAATGCTAAATGTGGAACACTGCAGGATGGAGCAGGGATTAGGGTACACAATGAACTTCCACTGGAGACAGACCCACATGGACTTCTGTAAAATTTCAGCAGAGGAATCACCCTTTGGAAGTGCCAGCAAATCTGGATGCCTGCAGCACACAGAACCACCTGACCTGAGTGGTGTTCTCCTAGGATTTCAGCCATTCCAGCCACCTCTTAAAAATACAATTACCATCCAGGTTTTCTACCTATTTTCAATCTCCGTGGATGACAGCGGTACAGGAACATCTTCAGCAGGGACAACCTGTCAGGCACACACCCACCACCGTTCTAATTTGGGTGTCATGAAGAGCTGCATCAAATGCTGTACCTATTTTGGGGATGCACAGTCCCCTCCACCCCTCCAAGATGCATCCGTTCACCATGCCCAAGTTCCTGCTGTGATCCAGTCTTTTAATAGCTACACAGCACCAGCCAGTGAAGTCTGTCTAACACTGTGCTCCTTCTCTCCTCCAAATCACTGCTGCTCTGAAAGCACAACTTTCTGCTTCACAAGTTGCTTAAAACTTAAAAAAAAAAAGAAAAACCCAGATAAATAAATAGGAATCATCAGGTTTCCCTGCTCCCCTGTGAGCAAGCCTTCTCCTCAGACAACAAATGACCCAGGGACAGGCACAGCCAGCCTGCAATGCTGCAAAGAGGCTGACACTAATGCAGTTGGATGTTCCCTTTGAACAAAACTTGGCTGCTGGCTGCATTCTGCTTTGAGACAGCACTGAGACGACAGCTCTGACAAATGCCTTGAGATGGAGTGCCCCTGGCCCTGCCCTTGCTGTGCTGCAGCCTGTAGCAAAGAACGGTGACAGTTCAAATGGCTGGCTGGCAGATACATTCACAATACATTAACATTTTGTTAGAATCCTGCCAAGTGTGTCTCTGGTCTCAGTGGGAACTAACCAACTGCTTCAGCTACATTTGGACAGGACAGCTGCTTCATCAAAATATCCCATCTGTGAATGCTTTTGCAGGGTGCACCACACAGCAATAGCCTTTTTCACCCCTTTCAGAATGTGTCTTTCCTGTTAGAAAAGTCTGGTTTAATCTGCATTTGTCCAGTCTTCGACTATCCTGTGTCCTGTTCTCAACAAACAAAAACATCTCAATTACACAAAGTCTAACACAGAGATCATAAACTCTGGTCAGCAGTTTTAGGGCAGCTCCACCAAGCCCTGGTTCATGCCTACATTCTGCATCCAGGAATTTGTAGGGATTTCATTAATGGAATGTCAAATTATCTTGACACATCTGAAGTCCAGCTGCCTCTTTGTACCCAAGTAGAACCTGTGAGACAGTCCCTGAATTACCCAAAAGGTGAATTATCTCACCTGGATTAAGGTCTCTGTCTGCAGAGAGGCTCCTGCTTTCCTGCAGGGAGCTCCTGCACACAGCTTCAGGTGTGTGTGGTCAGACCAGGGCATCAACAGGAAAGTCAGCAAGAACTTCAATGTTTAAGTGCATCCTCCTAACTCCTTTGGAGAAACAGTGCAGTCCCATGTATTTTAAATCATCAGATCTTCAGTCTGTTATGTAGAAACTCCACTTCCCATTTTACAGCTCTGGGCCCTCCACTCCTGTTAAGACTTGTTGACTCAGGGCAGAAAAATTTTGAATTTTAGCTCAATGTGGGAGCTCTAAACCTTTTCCCAACTCACCAGACTCATTTAAAGCCACAAAATTTGGTTTCCAATTCTGACATGCAGAAATATGATTACAGGTATTGAAACATCTGTTTCCCACTGTGAGAATGGTGTTCCTTGGCACTGGAGCTCCTGCTCTGGAGCTGATACAGGCTGCTCTCTGGAAGCCAAGAGTCCCACTCTGACAGTGCTGTAGCAACCCTAATTCCAATCTCCATATCATGGGTATGGAAATTTCCCCTGCCCATGGCAGGGGGGTTGAAATTACATGATTTTTGAAGTCCCTTCCAATCCAAACCATTATATGAACATGTGGACCCTGTTTTTCTTTAATTCATGCTACACTGGGTGTAGCTTTCTAGACTGAAATAGCCATAGGAACAGCCTGTAAGAATCAGGCACTAAGTTGCTGTTTACATCAGGGTCCAGGGATCAGAATGAAGGTAAATAAAATAAATAAAGGAAAAGAAGATAAGGGTGCAATTGGGCCTGCTGTTTTGCCAGGCATTATATCTGCATGGTTGCTTTACACATTACAGTGTGAGCCCATTCCCACCTAAAACATGTTGGATCAAAAACAGAGAGGAAGAGGAGGGAGGCACAGATTCAGAGGTCACCCTCCAGCTGGAGACAAGTTCTGTTTGTTTTTTTTACTGTATAATCTCAAAGAACAAATCAGATGTCATCTTAGGCAATCAATACAGTAACTCCAAGCATAAATCCAAGTCAGCAAAGCAGCAGGGATTTATGCATACAGCCATCAGATCCATAGTATTTACTCCAAGTGTAACACAGAGAGCATTTTAGACTCCTGTCAAGAAGACAGATGGTGTAGGAGAAAGGTGCAAGTTGAACATTACCTTTTCAGCTGGAATCCAGTCCTCAAGTCTCTGTAAGGTCCAATTTCAAAGAGTTCTGAGTGAACAGAAACAGCTGAAATGGATCACAGGATATAGAGATACAACCCCAGAAGCAATCTATTAACAAATCATCAAATTGATTGTGGCAAGAATGGACCCTAAAGCAGTGCACACACACAAAAGGTTAAAATAAATTAGAGTTCACTGACCAGATGTTGTCTTCTCCACCTCCAATAGTAGCAGCTTATAAATCTGTCCATAACCTATTCTTAAATACTGTGATGTAAAATCATAGAATTAGAGAATCTTAGAATGGTTTGGGTTAAAAGGGACTTTAAAGAGCATCCAGTTCCAAACCCCTGCCATGGGTAGGGACACTTTCTACTAGGCCAGATTGGTCAGAGCCCCATCCAGTCTGGCCCTGAACACTTCCAGGGACAGGGAATCTGCAGCTTTTCTGCTGTTTGAGTGCCTCTCCACCCTTAGAGTAATATCTACTCTAAACCCCCTCTCTTTTAGTTATCCAAAATCTGTTCCAGCATGGGGGGCTTGTAGAAGATTTTTTAGAAACTTACCCAATCTAATTTATAAGTGTCCAGTTTTCCCTTTTTTGCCTGATGGCTCTGATTGCCTTTGGCTGAAGGACTCAGCTCTTTGTGAACCAAGACCCAGCTTGGTCCAAAACAGCTGCACAACCCTGGTTCTGTGTTCCTAACAAAAGTGCTGGGAGGTGGTGGTGAGTGTGTCCATCCTCATGGTGAGAACACCCAAGAATTAAAACCATGCACGACCAGAAAGGTAAAACAAAGACAGAAAAACAATAGCTGATTATCTAGCAGTGCTGGCATTCAAGAGGGAAGAAGAATTGACATGGAAAAGGCATGAGACCCTAATTAAAAAAATCAGGCAATCAGAAGATGGCAGCAGCAAGGGCCAGGCTGTCCCAGGGAGCAATGGAGATGAGCCCTCCCTGCCTGATTGATGAATGCCTGGCCAACAGGAGCACTGTGGTGAGCATATTAAATGCTTGGCCTGCCAGCTCATTAAACAGGTGTCTGCCCTGTGCCTCAGCCAGCAAAGGATTGCTGTGCACTCCTTCAGCTGCCCACAGCCTGCTTGGAGACTCTGTGTGCTCACTAAACTTGTCAAATGTGCCACAGTCCACCAAGAAAATCATCCAAGCCTTCACAGTAGGTCAAGAATCCTTCTCTCTGTGCCTTCTCCCACTTGCAATCACCCTTTTCTGTGCTCTGACCAGGAGGTCAGCTAATTCTGGCTCTGAGGCAAAGCAAAAGGAGGAATGAGTCAGGGCAGCAATGATTTCTGGATCACTGCTGCTGTATTTCCTCCTCCCATCAGAGCTCCCACACTGCTGCTCAGGTACAGCTTTAGAGGGAGAGATCTTCCCTTGGCCTAAAGGCTCAGTGAGCAGTAAATAACATTCCTTGGTTCTGACACAGCTAGACACCCTCAAGCACCTTGCAGAAGAATTTCATGTTTTCTACTGGAGTCAAATCAAATTATTTGTTGCTGCACATTTCAAAACTCTGAGGAAAAAGGGGAGAAAAAAATCAGGCAGCTTTAAAAAAAAAAAATCACTGTGATGAAAACTGAAAGAACATAAAGCAACATGCAGAAATCTCTAAGTCAGAAAAAGAATCTAAAAAATAACAAGACCAAGAGGCATTGAGAGGTTAGATGGTTTAAACACTACTTAATATTAGTAGTATTGAAACTTGGCTATCAAAAATTTTAAAAAACCCACTTCTTTTAATTTTTATACTGAAAAAAGGTGTTTTTTTCACCTGAAAAGCCTGAAACAGAGAAAATAATCTTTTAAAATCAAGATCTATTGATTTCCACCTGGCTCTGAATTTATCTCCTTTCTCTAATTAACAGGCTGTGTCACTGGAAGAGAAGAACATTAATGACACAAGACAACAGTGTCACCTCCTACTACAGAGCAGATCTTGAAGGAAAAAATCAAAGCAGTTGTTTAAAATAAATCAGCAGCCGTGGCTGAGCTGGCTGTCTGCATGGCAGATATTTATTGCCTTTCACAATCCTTACAGAGGGACAATAACTGGCACCAACTGGTTAAAAGAAATTAAGGAAGGTACTTCCAGTGAAAGAAACTAATGATACCATACAGCTTTTTGCTTTGTTTTGTTTTTCTTCTGGTTAAGGTAGAAACAGTCTCTTGAGCAGAGGGAGCACAGCACAAAGATGTTTAAATCACAGCCCTCAGTTCTGAATTGTACCCTGAGTCAACTCTAGTGTCAATTGAACAATACGTATTGCTACTTCATTTTTATTTCATTTCATGTTTCATGTTTTCCAGGAACCAGACTATATAATTTAAAAGGGCCAGTCACAGAGAATCTCCTTTTCCAGGCAGAGGGCCCAGCTGTGCCTGAGCTCCAGTTAGAGACATTTCAGACTTCACCCCACAGTCACCATGATCACTGGAAACCCTACGGCACTGAAGGTTTTCTGCCATGAGGCTCAAATCCATGAGGACAAGCAGCACTTTGGGACACCTCCCAGCTCCCTCTCTTCTCAGAGGAGGCACAGCACTTCCTAAAAGCTCAGATGTTTTCCAGTTAAGGCAAAAGTGTCTCCTGCTGCAGGTATCAAGTCCCAGCCTAGACTTGCTGACAAGCACTCCTTCAGTGTGGGCACACAAACCTGGCAGACTGTCCAAAGCCAACACTCATCCAAACATTCACATTTACTTTTAAACTTTAGTGTCCTTGGCTCATCAAAGACTGCATTTTTAAACTTTACAAGAGTTAACAAAAGGGTCCTGTTATCTGTTAAAAATATATTTTTCATTGACACAGACTTGGTTTTTTGATGGTAGCTGAGTGCAATATTAACAAATAGGACAGAGTAGTAGCTAGTCTCAGGCTGCATTCAAGAGAGAATGACAAAGTTTAGCAAAGGTCACAGATCTCCCACTGCAGGCTTATGTGGTTTCCAAGATAAGACCAGCAGGAACAATGCAATCATCTATTCTTGGCTACTCCATGACGTTAGACCATTTCACCCAGTGCAGCAGGGAAAACCCTTTTTCTTTAATGTGTTCCTACCTCTGAATTCTTTAAACTGTCATTGAACTAGGTCAAATATTTTCTAAGGGATGTGGTACTGACCCTATTTAAGATTGTATCTGGGCCAGCTGAGTCTGGTGTTTCATACAAAGAGCTTTCTAAAATAAATGTTCATGATCTTTTCTTCTCAGTTTGTGTGGCAGTTTTGAGGAAGACTAAAGATAAGCACCTTCAAGTAATGGCTTAAAAATACAACTTTTTTTGTCACAAGATCTTGCCCTGTCTTGACCAAAATGCCACCTGCTTTCTTTGAGAAGAATGAAGCTTCTGACTTTTCAAATCTCAGTGCCAAGCATCTCTCACAACAGTCAGAACAAAGGATTACAGTCTCAGAAATCAGTTCAGATTTCATGGAAGAAGAAAATACACGTTTTTATGGGCATATATATCTATTTACATGTGTGTGTGAGAGAGAGAGAGATCCAGATATATAATGTGCAGAGATGTGTTTGAGTGCACACAACAGGAACTTGTGCTGTGTCTCTCCCCTGGCAGCAGCTGGGCAGTTGCACCTCATGGCATCCTGGTCAAACATGGATTTACAGGCTTTGTAACTTGGTGGATAAAGAAGCCCTGTGACACAAATCTGCTGTTGAAGTCTCATTCTGGTTAAAGGAAATTTGCCATTTTCCTCAGCAAAAGGGCCTGAGTGACAAGCCAGGGGTCATGACAGAACCCCATGACACAGAAATGAGGCAAACTCCCATTTTTCCACACAGTACTGGACAGTGTTTCCAATGAAAGTCTCCAGAAGGCAGAAAATCAGCAGTGGGCATGAGAACAGAGAAGGTTTGATTTTCTCATGAACCTGACATGCAACATTACAAGTGAAACTTCTGCATTTTTATTTTCCTCGTGGCTTTGTATTCCTTTTGTTCACCTGCTTTTCAATGTGCATTATTGCAGAGGAACTGCTGACAGTCACTACTTTGGATGTGGGACTTTATCACAGCAGGATTAACTAAACCACAAAGGCAGAGTCTGTGCAGCATCAGCCCCCTTCCTCTGCACATCCCAGAAGCAGATGGCAATACAAAATGAATTTTCCTCATATTGTTGAAGCTTATGCTTTTTCACCTGTGAGAAGAATTTTAGCTTTGGTTCAAGGAGGGAGCTGATTTTACATTCATCATATAAAAGATTAATAGGCTCTAGCACAAGGTGACTAATATGTTCTGTAAGTTTGTGAAAAGAGGGGATTTTTTTTTTTTTTAATAAAGTTTCAAGAACTGTTTTTGCTTTTCACAGTGGTAAGATACCAGTAGATTATTAGTGTGAGTTCTTGCATCACAAATGTAGAATGATACAATCCCATGCTGGATCTGCTCTTTATCCCACACACAGACGTGGAGCTCCCAGGATATTTGGATGTGTTAGGCTGGTGCCTGACAGATTTGTGAATGTCAGGCTATCACAGGATTATTGCCTGTGGCAAGGCACTGAGCATGATACAGCCAGAACTCACTTGCTCAACATCTTTGAGATGCAGTACAACAGAACAACACAATGAAAATAAATTGTGCAAGAAATACAAGTTCTTTCAAAAGATTTCCCCCTGCAAAGGATCTTCTTCAGATGGAAAGGGTGTATCACAAGCAAGCTATTAGTCTGAGGGTGAGGTTAAACCCAGTGTTATTTTACTAAGGATACACCTACACCTGAATGACTTCAAACAGGCCCCAAAAATGCAGAAAACCCATTTGTAGTTTTGATACATATAGAAATGAATGCTGTTCTTGATACCTTTAGCACACAGTGCAATGAAACAGATGGTTGTTGTCCAGAGGAGTTGTGAACACTCCCTGGAAGTGTTCAAGGCCAGGTTGGACAGGGCTTTGAGCATCTGGTCTGGTGGAAGGTGCCCCTAATCCATGGCAGGGGATCTTTAAGGTCCCTTCCAACCCAAACCATTCCATGATTCTCTGAAAAGACACAGAAAACTGTGTCTTCCCTCTGCCTGCAATGGTAAAAGCAAAATTCTCCCAGACAACCTGCTTTTGTCCATGGGCAGATCTTGGGCTGCACAGGAAAGTCATTTCAAGGTGAAAGCCAGCATGGACACCAGTGCATCTCTCCCAAGCTCCTCCACTGATGCTCTTCCTGCTCCAAGTGACCTTTTGATGCTTCTCCAAGTTCAATCCCAAGCAGACATATGCTCACTAACACAAAAAAACTGTTCTGAAGAAACTCCATGGGGAAAAGATGTCCCAGACAACTTCCTGAGACAGATGAGCTCTGAAAAAGCTGTTTAGTCAGCATTTTCATTAGTCTTTGAGCTTTGCAGAATAATGTTGCTTAGGAGAATGTTGTGGTTCTAATAATGACTTCCTCCCAAGAAAAGCTTTTTAACAAAGACAAGGAGACCAAGTTTTTGGGGTTCTTTCTAATTTGTCCACACTCTTCTTCCTCACAGATATAAGACAATAAAACCTCTTCCTCACTCAAAAAATGAGACTGGCTTTGAGGTAAGAATGACTGAGAGTAAATCTCCCAAGTAATATTCAAGTATCACAAACAATTTTTCTTTCCTACTCCTCTTTTTTTTCTAGAGAAGCCTGAAGAATGCTCCACACAGTACATGGGAATTTAAACACACGAAATAAATGGCAAACTGCAATCTCCACCCTTCTAGCCATCTTTTTTCATGAACATGGTCATTAATAATTGGTCTGCTTTTACTTCATATTGATTATGTACTAGATCTTCATAGCAGCAATGGAAATGTGGAAACCACCTTCCATTACTGAGACATTTAATATAAGAGGATGTCTGGAACAGATTAGACAGCCATATCAAACTCATATGAAAGTGTAGCTATCAAAAAAAGCACTGCTGTTTACATGGCTTTTTTGTTTGTTTGTTTGGGTATTTTTGCCTTTTAAATTTTTTTTTGTATTAAATTCTGAACTGGTGCCTTTACCACAATGACAAACTTTGTGTAGAAGACTGTCTCCCTCCTTCACAGACTTGTTCACATGGTCATATGTCCAACCAAGCTTTCAGCTTTTGGCTTGCTTTTCTATCAGGATAAATCTGTAGCAATTATTGCCATTTAAATGCAGGTTGAGTCCAGCACAGGCCCAGCATTGTGTTGGTCACTGCTGTGACACAGCTGCTCTCCAGGACATGTGGCTTTACATGCATGTACTCTCTTTGAGAGCTATTCCTCTGCATCTTTAACATCTGGCACTGATGAAACGTATAGTTTAGCTTTGCTTAGCAATCATTTTCTTGAAATTCAAACAAACTGCAGTGCTACTATCACACATTAGCTACATTCTTTTAGAACCTGACAATATTTGCCACTTTTCTTAAAATACCCCACTGCAGAAAAAGAGATCTGAAGTGAAAATTCTGTTCACATATAGCATATTTAATACTTGCTGTTAGAGAAAAATCTTTCAAATGTAATCCCTAAAAAAACAGATAGAAAAAGAACCCAGGATAATTTGGCTCTACAATTTTTAACACTTTAGATTGATAACTCTGAAATTAGAACACTTGTTTATAGCTGCTTCTAAAAGAAATCCCCCCAGACAAACACAGGTATCTCTGCATTCATTGATTTCTGTCCCTTTCCAATGTGCCTGTCTCCATCTCTGCTGGTTGATCTTTGTTACTACTGAACTCTCAAGAACAACTCTCAAGGTTTTCTTGAAATGGTTTAAGGCTCAGTTCAGTCCCAAATTCAGGATGCACAACACACCATGGAACACATTTTTATAAGATCCATCACTTTACAAAATATACTTCAGTTAGTGTTTGAACAGGCTGAATTGAACACAAAGATAAAGAGAAAAGAGATTTAGAAATAAATGTTTGAAGTGTAGGACTCAAAGAGCTTAAAAATTTGCTTTACTACATATGTCAAGAAAAAAGATTGCCTTTTAAAAACACCCAGACCAGAAGAAAAATAAGTCTATTTACACATTTCTCACAAAAAGATTTATCTGTGCTTGGTAAAAACTCACGGTGCACACCATTGGAATATTTCTCCATCCCAGGTGGGAAAAACAAACTCTTAGTCAAGTGGTTCCCAGGTTTTTTTAGAGCAAACCTCCCTGACATTATTCCCATCTCTCTGAGGTCCATCCATTCCAATTGCTCCCACCACCTCTGTCTCAGCAGGTTCATCTCCTGACCCACATCCCCTCCCCGGAACACCAACTCTGTCCACACTTTGTTTTCCTCTCACCTCCAAAGGGAGTAGGTGATCCTGGAAATCAGTGGAGAAGAGGGGCAGAGGAACAGAAGGCACAGAACTGCAGGTACCTGCAGCTCACCAGTATTGGGCTGTCCCTGACTCTGGGCTGGGTGTTTGGCTGAGCAGAGGTGGGGGCTGTGTGAGGACACGGCACAGTTCCCACAGCAAATCATTCCCAGACCCACCTCCTCCCTGGAGAAATGAAGACAGAAAGAAGAAGCAGGAAGGAGCAAGCTGAGCTATTGAGACACCCAGCCTACCTTTTACCTGCAAGATTTCTTAATTTACTGGTTGGGTACTCTGGATTAGGCTACTCATATTGGTGAAAAAAGCAGAAAATAAAGGCCAGAGTAGAAGAACAAATCATCATAATTCCAAATGCTTCCAGAAGCACCAATGCTTTTAACACCTATTCACATGAATTATGATTGTCTTCTTGGAGTTACACCAAAAGCAATGCTCTAAGTGCTATTTAAGATACTTTGACTGGACTGAAAATATTTACAGCTTCTGCATTGGTGCATATATTAATTGCTTTTGTAGCTTTATTGTTGTATAAAACTCTTCCGTACTGGTGAGCCAACAGTGGCAGATGTTTTGTTTTGAAGTTCTAATAAAACCCAATCAGAACTAATTTAATAAGCTGTTTTCAGTAAACATCAGGAAGCTTCCCTATTAAAATCAAATCTCCTTCTGGAGGCTTGTGCTGGACAACAGGAGCTCAACATCACTGATCACACATCAAATCTTAATGTTTTTCTGACTCTACCAACAAGTCCAACTCTATTTCCCCCTGACTGACCCCACCATTTCAGCCATTATCTCTCCCCTCTGCTGCTTGTATCAACTCCAGTCTTTCAGCACCACTTTCACCTTCTCCACTGCCATCTGCAAGCTCTGCAGTAACTTTCCAAAAATTTTACACTGCATAGCTCCCCCTTGGACAGGAAAAGGCTTCATTTAATGCCTTCTGAGCAACATGAACCTGTTGGCTTTATGAACTTGAAAGATATTAAAGATCAAAACAAGCTTTCCTGTCCCAGCAAGAGAAGATGAGCCATGCCTCAAATGATCCTCACTTTATCTGCCCCAGTGTCCCATCATGATGTCTGTAATCTGTTCTCAGATAGCACTGTGACAGATAACACTACCTACAGCTCTAATTCCAGATTGCTGCTAATAAAAACAAGAGTGGAAATAATATCTAGAGATTTCCCACTGGCTGTGATTGTGCTGGAGTACAAATGATGCCTGGAGACTGTGCAGAAGGAGATGGGAATTTTATTTTCCTCTTATGATTCACACTATCTTCTTTTGCCTTTAGGATTGCTCCCCTCTGGTGACAGCAGAGACAAGCATAGCTGATTTTCTTTATGGCTACACATAAGTGCCAGTTGCTTTACCCAGAGAGGGATCTCAAATGCAAAACAAGTAACAGCATGGAGAGGGAATGAACAAACAGAATCCATGGGTCTCATCCTTAGCAAGCTGAGCATTTTGCTGGTGTGATGTACAGCAACTGAAGATCTCCATCAACAGAAAAAAAAAACAACCCAGCACTATCTGAGCAGCATACTGATGTCCACCTCATGTCCTGGGTGACAAGTTCTGTGCAAGCCATTTTCAGACTCAGTGGCTGAGATAAGGATAAATTCAGGGTCTCAGCATGAGACAGATTTCATCTTCTTTGAAGATATATTGACATACCAGGGCACTTCAGATACATTATACAAAATCCTTCTACAGCACGTTGGCTGACTGAATCCATGTTTCCAGACACAGACTATTTAGATATACAATGCAGATATAAAAATACAACAGAAAGACTAAACTTTTCTAGTTACAACCTATGTGAAAACTCATAATGCTCTAAAAAAAGAGCCCAAAGCAGCCAGGGGTATTGTGGCAAAAGAACTCATTTATTTGCCCTGGCTAGAGGTTAAGTGGATCGCTCAGATCTTGAGCACAGTAACGTAAGTATTTGAAGGAAAAAAAGCCCCAAACCAAACTAAACCAAACCACAACAACAACAACAAAAAAAGGCAGAATTATTCCCAGTTCCTGGCTCTGCATCTGCCTGACACTCACAATTCACTTGCTTTGTGTGAGACAGTTTCTTGCGTCAATGAAGGACCTGCCTTTGGGGAGAATCTCTTTGAGTTCATGAGTTGCACTGTGCTTGCAGAGTGCAACACAAAGTGATTGTACTAGACTCTGTTTTTATTTTTTTTAACCAATTTTCCAGATTGTGATGGACCTTTTTATTTGTAGCAATATTTTGCCTTCTGCAGAACCTTGCTTCTCAGCATGGCAGAATATACTGCAAGCATTTAATTAAGCCTTATGATGTCCCATTGAGGTTGGCAGGTAGGTGTTTCATAATAGCATCAGGTATTTAAAATGACTTACACAGACACACAAAAACCTGATCATTAGGTTAGGGGCATCAGTTGGACCACAGAAATGTCATTGCCACTTCTCCAGTGTGACTGCCTGAGAGCTGTCTGACTTTGAAGTGTCTTGTGTGCTATGTCAGGCAGCAGTAAAGCTGCCTGCTAGAAAGGAAGATGAAACAGTGTGTTATGGCAATCTTCCCAGGATTTCAGGTGACAGAAGCCAGAGTGTCTGGCCTTTGGCTTCATTCACTGAAGGACAGAAGGGTATAAGATTATTCTCTGTCTCAGAAGAGGCTGTGGATGATCACAGTGCCCGAGTGTTCTGTTCTGGCATCCAGAATGGCATCTCAAAAACAGAAGGTCAAAGCCTCGCCCACACGAGCTGGCAGAGCTGGCTGTGGAGCTGTAAGCTGGGATTTTACATGCAATTCTGAGGCTTTCCTTGGACTGCCATAATCCATGGCAGCACAGCACCTGTCTCAGTAAATTACAGAGATGTGTTCATCCCTGGAATACCCAGAGAAGGAAAGGACAGAAATCAACACTGTGATCTTACATATGATCCATAGTGAAGGCTCAGACAACTGGCTAATAAAATCAGAACTCATTCACACATCCCATTCATCATAATCTTTGTGTCTGACTCCTCAAACCCTGCCTGAACCTGTCCTCTTTTTATTTTCTGCTCAAGGTTTCTGGTAACTCACTGGTTTGCAGAGTTGGCTTAAGAGAGCCACGAGATTGGTGTCTGCTCACAGTGGGTTTCTAAGCATCTTTGGCTGGTATCTTTAGCTTTGATTGCCATATTCCATGACATGAAGTCAGAGCTGGCAAGCTGCTTGGTAGCAGTTTCCTGCTCACTGCTCAAGAGACAGCTCTGAATGCCAGCCCAGGCCAGACTTCTTTGCTCATATGAGCTGAGCCACTTCTCTGTCACACACTGTGACACCCAGCCTTTAAAAATGCAGCAACAGAACTCTTCCACGTAGTATTCTGAAGTACAGCATACACCAGATTAATGAGTTTTGCATAGGTACTGATGACCTAAATGCTACCTAAATCCTGCATTTAGATATCTCTGAGTGTGAAATAATCCTTTAATCATTGTAGCCCCAATTTCTCCACCTCAGCTTCCCTATCTAGCAAGGAGTACAGCAGCATCTGAAGGAGGGGTCAGATGTGCAGGGCTCCTTGTGTGCCTTCCAAACTGTTGTGCTGGTAGAGACTGCTCAAGCATCATACTCATTTCTTTTATTTATTCCTTTTCTTTTCTATAAGCCTTGATTGAGTAGCAGAACAGGGAACAACAAGTCCAAAGGAGAGAGAGGAAAAGGAACATGTGCCAAATAAATATAACTGGTACATATGCACCAATCTGAGCCAAGCAGGGTGGGCAATTAACAAAATCATTTAATCCATTTTTTCCAAGCTCTTTGCAGGCAAAAGCAACTGGGACATTCTAGTCAATAACTACATACAAGAGATTTAAAGACCTCTTAAAGAAACAAATTATTGCAGGATTTTATACATTTGAAGGGGTGTTTTAGCTCTGCTTGCAGAGGAATGGTGTTAGGGGCTATGAAATACCTCTGCCTATTTCCTAAGTACACCTTGCATTAATTGAATAATTTGGTTAATGTGCTGCATTTGAAGAAGACCTACAAGGGTCAGGTAAAGAGCCACATGAGGCAGCTTCACTGTCACTTCTTAAAAGCTGCAGTCTGCTTCATCGTGTCCAGGTTTTAGAAACGTGCATGCTGGCATTTCTGAGATTTATGGCAGGCTGCTAAATGCAGATGACTGCTTAAAATAACCACCTAGCACTTAGCCCAGACTAGGTTTCCTGAGACCTGGAAGCATTGTAGAGGGACAAAGGACCAGCAACACATTTGAAATTCAATGCATTTAAAACCAGAATACTTTTTTCAATAGTATCATGTTAAAGGGGCTTCAACAATCTGTCTAGGATCTTGCAGTGAGACCATTACCAGTCATTATGGTTTCTCTTGTTGCTGTATACCTGTTTCTTTGGCCTTGGGACCAGCTGAAACATGTGACAGCAAAGCAGCAACTGAAACACTTTCTGCTGGAAAATCCCTGCATGTATCACCAAAAAAATAAAGGCAAAAAAGCTTTTGCCTCCTGTTACTGAGAGAACAGACAGTGCTTGGGTTGCTCTTTGGTTACTCCTGAGAAGAAATGCAGGGATCCATCCTCTGTAGGAGTTCTCACTACCTCAGAGCACAACACACCTGCAAGTCAGGACAGGTATCAAATACTTCCCTCCCTACCTCACTGTAATTCTTGAAGCTGATGTAAAGATGAACGGGATGAGGCTGCTCAGCAGAACACAGCATTCTCTGGGATCTATTCCCAGGGAATGTAAATTGGCAGGTATCTGCTGACTTAAGCTGGGAGAAGCCAAGGTGATCTACAGAAGCAATCAGTGTGACAGTTTAGACCTGACTCTCCTTCCCATGGAGGTGACCTCCTCTAGGAACTTGTGCCACTTCAAACTTGTTGGAAACTAAGTGTGGGAATACCAGCAGCAGATCCCAGAGGACTTCACAGCACTTTGTCAATCCCTGAGAGATTCTCAAGCTGAAATTCAAGAATGGCAGGGTCTCCCCTAGGTCCTCAGGTTAAGGATGTTTCCCTCAGCATTGCCAATGCATCCAGCACCACGAGATGAAGACAGAGAAGGAATCAGAGGGAGACTTACAAAATGTATCATCTCTTTAGCAGGCAAAATTTGCCCTTATTTCTTTAGCCCTGGACAGTGAATATTTGGGTGTTGTTCCAACCTCAGCAATCACAACCAACCCACAAAGAACCCAGCCTCCCTCTTACATCATGGTGTGTCTGGGGTGCTGGAAAATTCCAAAGGGGAATTAAAAATCTGGGGAAATGCTTGAAAGAGAAGAGTAGAAGGCAAAAAAGGAAGGGAAGAGTTTTTGACCATTGGAGAACCTTTTATCTCTCTACAGTCAATTGGGGTTTTTTTGTTTCCCTTCAATCTTCTAACATGGACAAAAGCATCATTCAGAAAGGGAAAGCAAAGATTATTTATCAAGTGAATAAAAAAAGTTTAACCCCCTTGCTCCATGAAACAGGAGGGTAGGGATGTCTTATATTTGTCCTGAGATCCAGTGACTTGGAAAAATGAGATGAGGATGTGCACTGACCATCTGACCATTTACAACAGTCCAGAAACATCCTTTGATTTACCTCTAACTGAGGACAGGAAGAAAATAAACAAACAACAACAAAAAGCAACTTAAAAAAAAAAAGCTGTCATAGGCACAAACAGTCCTTTCAGGACATCAGCCTGAAATAGGTTTCACGTAATCATTATATCCTACAAAGGTGAAATAAATCCAAGGGACAGCAGACAGGACACAGCAACCCAGACAACCAGAGGTCCCTTTTCTTCCCACATTGTCTGTCTGAAATAGCTTTGTGAGGGCTTCATGTCATTTGTCACCTCCACCTACACAGGCTTCCTGGGGAAGGGCACAGAGATTGGCATCCCTGAAAATTCTTCATAACTGTCTAATACCAGCAGCATCTGATATCCTCCATGGTTTCCTGCAGAAGGGAGATGACAGGCAAAACACAGAGAGAGAGAGAAGCAAGAACATGAAGGTTTGAGGGGGTATGAAGCTGGAGCAGGGAAAGCCAGGGATGAAGCAAGGAAGGATTGATGAATTCCTAAAAATGAGGGTTGGGGTGGATGTTGCAGCAACCTTGAGGTGAGGGGAGTTGAAAAGTGGAGAGCCAAGTCAGAGCAAAAATCATGCTTGGAAACTGCTTGTGGCAGTCAGATGTTGCTTTTCTCTTAAACCCTTTTAGGTGGGCAGCTGCCTGAGGCCAACCCTGCACACACCAGGAGTAAAATCCATCTTGCCACTCAACTGCAGGGCAAATCCCATCTGAAGAAGAGGTAAGCAGAGAGCAGAAAAAGCCCACTACACACCAACTACTTTGCAACAGGATGCCTTCAAATTCATAATTTCCAGTGTCAGCTGGAAATCCTTTGGTCACAGTACTGAATTTGGAATCACCAGAGAGAAATAATGAATCTCTCCAGGTATTAGCTTCGACATCACATATCCAGTGTCTGGAGGATTCTTCCCCAGGCTCTGGGCAGTCAGTGCCACCTGACAGAGCAA
The DNA here is from genome assembly GCA_013398995.1 of Alaudala cheleensis. Taxonomy (NCBI): domain Eukaryota; kingdom Metazoa; phylum Chordata; class Aves; order Passeriformes; family Alaudidae; genus Alaudala; species Alaudala cheleensis. Next base: position 21,179 of record VWYE01026585.1, read on the forward strand.
ACAGTCCACCAGGTTTCTGACAATGGCAGTGCAAGTTTCTCCCTTCCTCACACTGAGGTCTCTCTGCAGGCTTTTCTCAGCCTGGCCATAAATCCCTCTTCACACTAATTTATGGTGCTGTGCACTGTGAACTCACATGAAGACAGCTCCATAAAAGAACATGCAACACTCTCATGCCTGTGACGGCGTAAACAGGATTTACTGTAAACAAGGATGAGGACTGAAGGCATAAAACCAGTGGGAAGTCAGGTCTTGTGACTAAATTAGTACAATGACAGCCAATCTGAAATTTGTCTTTTCTGGCAAAATGATGAGGTAACCTGAAAGTCTCCATGACAACACAGCCCAACCTTGCATTACAAGATGCTTATGCAAGAAAGCATCTACAAGTACAGTGCCTGGGAAAGCCTTCCAACAAACCAACCCCACAGGGTTTCAGCTGCTTCCCCTGCCTTACTCATAATATTTTCCATGTGTTTGGGTTTGTTTT
>VWYE01026587.1:0-13127 GCA_013398995.1 Alaudala cheleensis
CTGTTTTAGGAGGGTTAGTAACTCTTTCTACAATGATTAGGTTAAACGTCACACAAACTCATTTTACATCATCTCTTGCTTGCAGAAGTTTGATTCCATCTTCTTTTTCCTGTCACCAGACTTGATCCAATCTTCTTGTCATCTTCAAAGCTCTGTTTGTTCTTGCTAAGGCACCTTGCTTATCAAGCTAACTGCTAATTAAATCCACAGCTCCCCCAGTCCTGTGTACCCCAAGATGTCCTACAATTAGCCAGTGTTAATTGCACTGCTGCACCTGGGGTTGGGGTGCTCGTGGATTCTCATGGAAAAGAATTCAGTGTAGAATGTTGAAATATTTGTTCTGCCTGAATTTTTTTTTGTTTTTAACAGCAGGAATGACATCCTTCTTTCTGTTTCCCTTTGCAGCTGGCCAGCCAACAGCAGTGAGAAGTCAGAGAGTGATAACTGGGATGCCTGGGCAGCACAGCCCTCACTGACAGTGCCCAGCGCGGGGCAGCTGCGCCAGCGCTCGGCCTTCACCCCTGCCACTGCCACAGCCACGGGCTCCTCACCCTCCCCTGTGCTGGGCCAGGTCAGTGCTGCCCCTCCCCGGGGCTCTGAGCCTCCACAGGGCCTGGGGGAGCCTTTGTGTGTGTGTTAGAACTCACCTGGCACAGGTGGGGTGACAGGGAGGTGCTGCCTGCAGAGCTGGCACAGCACAGGGACAGCCTGGAGCTGCTGCAGAGAGCCCAGGGGATGAGCAGAGGGATGGAGCAGCTCCAGGGAGAGCTCAGAGCCCCTGGCAGGGCCCAAAGGGGCTCCAGCAGAGCTGCAGAGGGACTGGGGACAAGGGCTGCAGGGCCAGGAGGCAGGGAATGGCTTCCCAGTGCCAGAGGGCAGCCATGGATGGGATGTGGGGCAGGAATTGTTCCCTGGCAGGGTGGGCAGTGCCTGGCACAGGGTGCCCAGAGCAGCTGGGGCTGCCCCTGGATCCCTGGCAGTGCCCAAGGCCAGGTTGGACACTGGGGCTGGGAGCAGCCTGGCACAGTGGGAGCTGTCCCTGCCATGGCTGGGGTGGCACTGGGTGGGATTTAAGGTCCCTCCCATTCCAAACCATTCCATGATTCCCAGGCACCAATAACCCTGAGCCACAGCAAAGACTAAAGCACAAAGGGAAAGGATCTCTCAGGACAGGACCAAGGTGTCAGAGGTTTGGTTTATTTAGTTATTTGCCTTCCCCCATCCCATCTTCCCTCCTCTTTCCCCACAAGTGATGGTGACTTTGGCAACACTTCACCCCAGCAGTGCTCAGCTCCTGCCAGAGCAGCCCTGCTCACCAAAGCAGAAGGAGCAGGGATTGTAAAAACTCAGGAACAGCAGAGCAGATGTTGCCAAAGCTGGAGATGCAGCAATGCCAACAGTTCAAAGCACACCTGCAGCCCTTTGCAATGCACCAGCCCTGAGCCACCTGAGCCATGTTTGGTCTGGAGCAAACAGGAGCTGAGCTCAGCTCAAAGCCCAGTGCAATCTGCCTCACTGCACGTGCACATCTGGCTCTGAGCCTTCAGAAGCACTTTGTCCTAAAATTTCCTTGGAGAAAGTGCAGAGGGAGAGGGGAATTGCTGCAGTGCCAGGTGGCACTGAGGGAACAGAGGAGCACAGGGCTCTTACCAAAGGCTGGGGCCCCGGGCAGGGCGAGGGGTGGCTGGGAGCTGGTGCCCCTGCAGCTCCAGCTGGATTTAATGACCCATTAAATTACCCATTAATGAGCCATTCTATGGCTCTTTGATCCATTGGCAACATTTAGAGCAGGATTTAACACAAGCAGCTCCTGGTTTGCTGGTCTGGGATGGCTTTTTTAGATTTTGGTGGTCCAGGTTTGGGGCATTCCATCAGGGCTTGATTCTCATGAGAAGCTTCACTCCCAGGGGGGTTCAGTGGAACAGCAATAGCAGAGGTGCCCACCTGGATTCTGTCCCTCTCTTCAGGCATTTCCTTTTCCTCAGAGGAACAAAAAGCTGTTCCTGGGAGCTCATGTGTTCTGGGAAATGCTAAATATCTACCTCAGAGCAAAAAGCAATTGCAGTGTGCCATGAGCAATGTGCAGCAAAGCATCGTTTTCCATAAAATCCACTGTAAGTCCTGCCAAAGCAGCTTCACCAGGGTTTATTATGTGTGTAGCTTAAGTAAAATTAATTAATATTAATCTTGCCTTGCATTGATGATGTGTTAACAGGCAGAAATGCAGGAGCACTGTAAACATTCCTGGAATGACTTGGCAAGTTGAACTTTAATGGAGAGAAAATCTCTATTTATTGCTGTCTGAGCAGCCTGTGGCTACAATTCCTTAATCAGCTCCTTGCTGGGGTGGAGCAGGACTGACTCCTGTCTCTTCTGCAGGGTGAGAAGGTGGAGGGGCTGCAGGCCCAGGCTCTGTACCCCTGGAGAGCCAAGAAGGACAACCACCTGAACTTCAACAAGAACGACGTGATCACCGTGCTGGAGCAGCAGGACATGTGGTGGTTTGGGGAGGTGCAGGGCCACAAGGGCTGGTTCCCCAAGTCCTATGTCAAGCTCATTTCAGGCCCCATCAGGAAATCCACCAGGTATTTGGGTTGGTTTTCCTGTGCTTTACTCTGTGCTGGGCTGGAAGGGAAATAGGAGGAGCTGTACTGGAATTTTGCAGTTCTACCCTGTAAAAGGGTTTTTTTTTAATCTGGAGGGTTTTGCCTTCCCAATCCTGAAAATTTGTGTCAGCAATAAGAAAACTGACCTCAGTTCTCCTTGGGTCTTGCCTCACCAACAAAAGATTCATTAACCCTCTTAATTTTATGTGGCTTGCAACTGAAAAATGAGTGTATTAGACTTTCTGAAGTGCAGAGCTCCTCTCTGCCCAAAATTAAAGCATTCCTCAAATCTAAATCACTTCTCATTATTCTTGGAGCCTTAAACATATAAAATCTCTTTTTTTTTTTNTTTATTGCTGTCTGAGCAGCCTGTGGCTACAATTCCTTAATCAGCTCCTTGCTGAGGTGGAGCAGGACTGACTGCTGTCCCTTCTCCTGCAGGGTGAGAAGGTGGAGGGGCTGCAGGCCCAGGCTCTGTACCCCTGGAGAGCCAAGAAGGACAACCACCTGAACTTCAACAAGAACGACGTGATCACCGTGCTGGAGCAGCAGGACATGTGGTGGTTTGGGGAGGTGCAGGGCCACAAGGGCTGGTTCCCCAAATCCTATGTCAAGCTCATTTCAGGCCCCATCAGGAAATCCACCAGGTATTTGGGTTGGTTTTCCTGTGCTTTACTCTGTGCTGGGCTGGAAGGGAAATAGGAGGAGCTGCATACTGGAATTTTGCAGTTCTACCCTGTAAAAGGGTTTTTTTTTAATCTGGAGGGTTTTGCCTTCCCAATCCTGAAAAATTTGTGTCAGCAATAAGAAAACTGACCTCAGTTCTCCTTGGGTCTTGCCTCACCAACAAAAGATTCATTAACCCTCTTAATTTTATGTGGCTTGCAACTGAAAAATGAGTGTATTAGACTTTCTGAAGTGCAGAGCTCCTCTCTGCCCAAAATTAAAGCATTCCTCAAATCTAAATCACTTCTCATTATTCTTGGAGCCTTAAACATATAAAATCTCTTTTTTTTTTGTAATGTGAAGGCAACATTAGCATTAGGAATACAAATGAGAATGATTTTAGATCTCTTTTTTTAAAAGAGGAAATGCAGAAAATTCTGTATTTAAGGCAGCATAAATACAGAATTAATACCATGCTTACAGCTTAATACCATATACAAATACCAAATACAGCTTCAATACCATGACAGGCCACTGGATTCAAAGCTTTACTTTGCACATTTACTTCTTTTAAAACCCAGGGAGTTGCTTGGGGGTGCATTCTGGAGTTTGCAGTAGAATAATGATTTTTGTGAAGAGATTGAATTTCTTAAATAACCATTATTTTCTTCTAAAGCATGGATTCTGGTTCCTCAGAAAGCCCTGCAAGTCTGAAGAGAGTGGCATCCCCAGCAGCCAAGGCAGCCCTGTCAGGGGAAGGTGAGTCCTGGGGGCCTCAACCTCTTCCTGTGGCACTGAACACACAAAATCTGCTTTTTGCCAAAATCTGGGGTCACACTGGGCTGTTCAGGTGGTGCACAATAATTTAGGATTGGTGTTATTGGAGTAACAGTTCATGTATGTTGTGTATTAAGGATTAATTTCACATATCACATATGAAAATACCTTGTGTAGTTTGTGCTTTTTCCAGTATTTCTGATTTTTTTGCCATTATTTTGGTAACATTTTCTGACCTGGAATGGGTTTCACAGAGGGCTCAATGAGCACATCTGTCCATGGTGTCAGGAATTGGTAAATATTTTAATTTCCCCCAATGAAAGCTCTTAATGAAGGCAGTGACAGTCACAGAACATTGGGATCCTTATGGCCAAGTCCTTGTTAAGGGTGACAAAAAAAACCAGACACAAAAGTCACAGATATTTTCCTGAAGGGTTTTTAAAGGACAATTCCTGGCTGTTGCCACCCTTCAGCTGGAGGGGAATGTCCCCACAGGAGCTGCCTTAACTCCTAATCAGTGCCCAGGCAGCTGGAGGTTAATTAAATGACAGGCAGAGGAAATTAATTAATTTAAATGTAGGTGAACATTTGTGTCCCATCCCTACAGCACACCTGGAGTTTATCACTGCAATTCCAGCTTTCAGGGACATTTACACTGAATTTGTGTCTGGCATGAGCAGCACAGGAACTCAGAGGAGGGAACAGCAGAGAAAAGGGAAATAATCAATTAAATAATCAATCATTTCCAAGTCCAGCTGCTCTTGCTCAGTCAATATTCCATGGAATCCCAACTGGTTTGGGTTGGAAGGGACCTTCAGGATCACCTTGCTCTGGTTTTCCTCACCTTTGAGCAGAAGAAATTGTGGACTGTCCCAGCTGGGATAGCTCAGGTGAGGTGTTTGTATTAAAAAGGAACACAACTGGTGTTGAAACACTTCCAAAAGCTGTGGTTTTGAGACAGAATAAAGCAGGGATTTGTTGAGAGGGTTGAAGAGCAGCTCATGTGCAGAAGGTGATTTTGAAGGTGTGTGGACTTTGCACCCCCAAACTCTGAAAATTCCCCTCATCAGCACAAACCAGAAAGCACTGGGGAATGTGTTTAATATCTAAATGAATGATTTATGTGCATTTTAATTATAATAGCTCCTTCTTCCTTCTTCTTCTTTCTCTTCTTCCTCCTTTCTTTTTCTCCTCCTTCTCCTCCCTTCTTCTCCCTTCTCTCTTTTCTTCTTCTTTCTTCATCCTTCTTCTTCTTATTCCTTCTTCCTTCTTCTTTCTCTTCTTTCTCTTCTTCTTTCTCTTTCTCTTCTTCTTCCTCATTTCTTTTTTTTCTCCTTCTCCTCCCTTCTTCTCTCTTTTCTTCTTCCTTCATCCTTCTTCTTCTTTCTTCTTATTCCTTCTTCTTTCTCTTCGTCTTCCTTCTCTTCTTCTTTCTCTTCCTCTTCCTCCAGCTTTCTTCTTCTTTCTCTTCTTCTCCTTCTCATTTCTTCTTTCTTCATCCTTCTTTCTTCTTCTTCCACTTCCTCTCCTTCTCCTCCTCCTTCTCTTATTTATTAATTATTATTAATTGTACTCTATGTACCTATTACTGACACTTTTCAATTCTAAATTCTAGATGCAGCCATTTGACAGATCCCACTCCCCCCTGCCAGCTCTCATGTCCCTCATTAACGCTGCCATTTCCATGAGCAATTAGCACTAAATGCCCTGTGCCTGGGGGTGCTTTCAGTGAGGTTTGGCAGAGATCCCTGGGCTTTCTCAGGGGTTTCTCAGGGTTTCCATGTGCTCTATTCCCCTTTGCAGAGTACATTGCCATGTACACCTACGAGAGCTCGGAGCAGGGGGACCTCACCTTCCAGCAGGGGGACCTGATCCTGGTGACAAAGAAGGATGGAGACTGGTGGACAGGAGTGCTGGGGGACAAATCTGGAGTGTTCCCATCCAACTATGTCAGGCTCAAAGACTCTGAGGTAGAGACATCTTTTATTTGGGGTTGTAGCTGCAAGCTCCATCCTGGGGGAAATGAAAATACAGATTCACTGGCTGAGAGTGGGGAGGGAAAACAGTGATAACAACAACAATAATTGTATTTTACAGCTTAATGGCATAAATAACACTGGGGATCATCCAACATCAGTAGTGCACTTGGCAGGTTTTTAGACTGTTTTATTGTTATAAAGTTAAATAATATCAAGTGGATATTTAGGGGGTATTTCCTGCATTTTTGGCTTCCTGAGTGGAGCTCAGACAGTGGCACTGGGAAGGTCCAGGTGTGCCCCCAGTATTTGCAAGGGATGCCAGCAACATCTGCTTTAACTGATCTGTGCTCCTGAAAGGGGAATGATGGGTTTGAATTAAAAATAACAACAAAAAAATCCCAAAAAACCCAAAACAATAAAAAAGTTTAAAAAAACCAAACAAGGAAAAAAAACAACAAAAAACCCACAAACAAACAAACAAGCAAAAAACCCCCCACCAAACCCAACAACAACAAAGCTACAAAAAAACCCCACCAAACCAAAAAAACAAAAACACAAAACAAACAAAAACCCAAAAAAACTCCACCAACCCAATATGTTCTATTGTTTTCAGATTGTTTTATTGCCCTGGTAAGTTTTTAATACCTGAGCTGTATCTTACTGCCATTATTTAAACAAACCCCAAAAATCTATGCAGTAATATTTCAGCCTATTATATTTTTACCCCACCATTTCTTACAATCAGGGAAAAGAAATGTTGCCCCAAAACTTTGCTAACTGCTGCATTTATTTGACAGTTTTTGACTGAATTATAGAGATTCTGTTTCATCTCTTTTTATCTTGAAACAATTCCATAGAACACATCCTTGTTTGGTTTTGATTTGTTTATTTGGGGGGTTTTGTTTGGTTTTTTGGGTATTCTTTTGGTTTTTTGTTTGTTTGGGTTTTTTTTTCCTCTTTCTTTTTAGGCATTCTAAAGAGAGATGTTCTCTGATTTATATGGGAGGATAATTTCTCTTGAGGGGATCATTTCTCTCCCAGTAGGAATTAGTTCAGATTCAGAGCTGGGTACACAACTGATCTCTTGATGAGAAGGATTCTGGTTTATATCTCTGGAATAATGGGGGGTTAAAGGTAAAGAAATAAAACTCAGTGGATTTGGGGGAATCTGGATGGGAATGCACAGGAACTCAGTGAGAGCCTGAGCAGAGTCACTCCTCAAAACCCTTCCTGCTGCTGGGAGAGGCACAGGATGAAACCTGCAGCTCTAGGAAACCTTTCAGCAGGAAATTTCTGCAGTGTCAAGAAATTCCAGCATCCTCTGGGCCAGGATTAAAAGCCTTGGAGTTAATTCCAGTCTTAGAGAGGTGGGATTGGGGCACTGCTGGCAGATCCTTGTGAGAGCTCAGGTGTTGATTCTTTTCTCAGAGAGCTCAGTTTGGTGTTTGTGTCACCTCAGCTGGGCTGGGACTTCACCCAAAAGTGCTCCTTGTGCCCTTTTTGCTGGTGAAAATCCCACCTTGAGCTCAGATCTTGAGGAGAGAGGGAGGAAGGAGCCCAGAGCTGCTGGAGCCCCTGCTCTGTTTTCATCCCAGGGTTCTGCAGGGACCTGGGAGGGATCTGGCTCCAGGTGGTGACTGGGCTTTGCTTTCAGCCACTTTGTGCAGAGGTGGAAGAGCCTAAATGAGAGGGTGGGACTCCCCAAAATGCTGATTATTGCACAGGTACAGCAGTGCTGGGTCTGGGCACACCAAGCCTGAAGCTGCTGGCTCCAGGTGAGCCTGAACCCCTCATTTCTGTAACAATGCATTGGATATTTTCCTTTGCTGAGCTTCTTAATCCATAACAACCAATCAGCATCACACACAACACCTTCACATTTACCTACAGCCTATCAAAACTACTAACATTACCATATTGTGGTAGTAACTGTCCAATCCTGTGAGTTAAGATGTTACATTTTAAGCTCAAAGTTCTTTTTGTTCTCTTGCAGTGGAAAGTTTTTCTGCTTGGGTTTTGTTTGCCTGTGTTTTTGCTAAGACTTATTTCTACTTGGTAAAAACATCTTTTTGTTTGGGATCCACATCTCCTTTGCTCTGGTCATAAAACCTTCTTCCAGTTCATTCAACTTCTCCTTCCTTAATTAACTAATAACAGTTGGTTCACCAGCCTTTACTTTTAAACATCTTCTATATTAAAACTTGCTTTAATTTCTATTTCTCTTCCCAATTCTACATGCAGAGAACCTTCTGCTGAGCATTCATATCTGTAAAGTTTTCCTGTTCAACTTTCATCCTTCCCAGCTCAGAGGATTTCCCAGTCCTGGCTCTCAGGACACTCAGATGTGCTGCTGTGCTTGGCCTGGAAATGTTGTGAAAAGAGAAATAATCCCATGTGTTCTGCTCTAGTGACAGGCCCAGAGAAAAGCAAAGGGCAGAGGGTCTAGAATTGGCTCAAAATCTCAATGGTTTCTACAGCAGAAGAATTTTTTAATTTGTTCTTCTGTGCCAGGCTGTGCCCACTCACCTCAGGGTGCACAAAGACACCATTCCCTGTTCCTTCAAGCTTCAGTTTATGACAAAAGTGGGAAAGCCTTTGTTCCTCAGAGGAACAATGGCCCATTCTGAGGGTTTTCCTGAGGGGCAGATGGGTGGGTACAGGGTTTGATTCTGGACACTGCTGGGAATTCCCTCTGTGGGGATGGAGCTCAAGGGGGGCTTGGAAACACAACAATTCCCAGACATCTGATGGTAAAACTTTGCACAGGGGTTCAGAAATAACCCCTGAATGGATCAGGCTGGGATTTGAAGGGTCCTGCTGTACAACACAGTTGGCAAGTCCTTGCTGGGGTTTAATAAATTGAACTTTATTTATTTATATGTAATGTAGTTTATTAAATGAAACTACAGCAAGTTCTGCTCTGCTGGCTCAGGAGACTTCAGCATTGTCACAGAATGCCCTCAGGTGTTCAGGGAAAAAGGAAAGGAAAGGAAAGGAAAGGAAAGGAAAGGAAAGGAAAGGAAAGGAAAGGAAAGGAAAGGAAAGGAAAGGAAAGGAAAGGAAAGGAAAGGAAAGGAAAGGAAAGGAAAGGAAAGGAAAGGAAAGGAAAGGAAAGGAAAGGAAAGGAAAGGAAAGGAAAGGAAAGGAAAGGAAAGGAAAGGAAAGGAAAGGAAAGGAAAGGAAAGGAAAGGAAAGGAAAGGAAAGGAAAGGAAAGGAAAGGAAAGGAAAGGAAAGGAAAGGAAAGGAAAGGAAAGGAAAGGAAAGGAAAGGAAAGGAAAGGAAAGGAAAGGAAAGGAAAGGAAAGGAAAGGAAAGGGTCTCACTGCTTTTTCTCCTCATGGCCTCAGTGCTCTCAGCAGAAGGAACAGGAAATGCTTCTCCATCTCCTGAGTGGGCCAGAAACAGGGACCATCCTAAATGTGTTATTTATGAACTCATTGATTTATTGAAGTGCTGTAGGATTTCTCCACGTGTTCCTTCTGCTTTTGCACTGAGGATTGAGAGAATCCTCAAAGACAATTCAGACTCAGTTGGGTCAAGGTGGTTTTGAAGTTTCTGTGTTTAAATAATCTCCCTGTTTCACTGTAAGGATGGTGTCCTGTCCAAGTGCAGCAGCAGGGATGAGCCCAAGGGGTGTTTGCAGGAGGGGTTCTCTGAAATCCTGAGGAATCCAGGCACTTGTTGTTTCCTGAGGAGGGCAGAGGGTGTTCCTGTGCCAGAAACAGTTCCCAGAGCAGGAATTCCTGGCATCCTCCTGGCACTGCTTGAGTTCATCCCCCTCATGGGGCTCTCAGGGCCATGTCCCCTGTCCCCAGAGCTGCTGGGAGTGTCCCTGGTCCCTGTGGGGCTGTCCCTGCTCTGTCAGCAGCTCCCAGGGGATCTGGGCACAGTCAGAGGGAGGCAGGGAGGAGAGGAGGATCTGCTGCTCCTGTGGGATTCACTGGGCGGATCTGACAGTGACAGGGAAGCACTGACACATCAGGGCAGGCTGAAGGTGGATCTGATAATCCATTTTATCCAGCACAGGGGTTTGGGTGGCCATGGAGCTGTTCTTCAGTTACTCCTCAGTTTCATTCCTGCCAGAACCCCCAAGTTCTCAGAGCATCAGTTGATAGGGAGAATGTGGGGGAGGAGACTCTTCCACAGAGGATTCTGTGGAAACCTTCAGGTCCTTTAGCTCCAAGTTTGTAAAGGAGGATCCTGAAGGGGAAGGAGATGAAGTGTTTGAGGGCAAGAGGACATTTGTGGCTCCCCAACACTTCTGGCCACAGGTCAGATTTCAGTTGCTGTTCTCCACTTCAGAGCTCTTTGCTGCAGCACATGGAGCTGTCAGGGAATTATTTAGGGGCAGGAGCTGCTCTGATGTCAGGCTCTGCTGGATCTCCTGTGGCTTTGTTTCCCAACCCTTGGATGCTGATGTTCCTCCCTCAGCCCACCCTGCCTTGGTGCAGGAGATTCCCAGGAATATTCCCAGCAATATTTGCAATCCAGCTCTTTGGAGGGATGGGAGCTTCTGCTGTTGCTCCAGCTCATTGCACAGAGTTCCCATTCTGCAGATACATGGATGTGCAATTCCAGAGGGGATCTGCTTTGGGATTCCAGATGGGATCTGCTTTGGGATTGCAGATGGGATCTGCTTTGGGATTCCAAATGGGATCTGCTTTAGGGTTACAACTGGGATCTACTTTAGGATTGCAGATGGGTTATACTTTGGAATAACAAATGGATGATACTTTAGGATTACAAATGGAATATAGTTTAGGATTACAGATAGGATCTACTTTAGGACTACAGATGGGATCTACTTTGGAATTAGAAATGGGTTATACTTTGGAATTACAGATGGGATCTACTTTAGGATTACAAATGGGTTGTACTTCAGGATTACAAATGGAAAATATTTTAGGATTACAAATGGGATCTACTTTGGGATTACAAACAGGGTCTACTTTAAGATTACAAATGGATTATACTTTGGAATAACAAATGGGTTGTACTTTGGTATTTGCAGCCTACAAAAGGGAACAAAAGTCTGCACTTCTGCATTTACAAATCATCCCCTTCATGCTTGGTGTTTATTCCTAGATGTTTATTGCCATTTAAATATGAAGGATTTCTGTAAGAACAGAATTCCCTGTGGGTTTTTGACTCCCATGCTTGTTGAGTGTGCTGAGTGAAGCTTTGTGAATCATTTTCACGTTCTGCAGAAAGAAACCTGAGTGCTAAACTTGCATCTTCTTCTCCATTTCAAGGCTCCAGGAGCTGCTGGGAAAACAGGAAGCTTAGGGAAGAAACCTGGTGAGTCCAATATTGTGCCAGCACCTTCTCTCTGTTCTTGAGTGTTCAATTCAATGGCAACAAACCCTTTTCCATGAACACAGAGTGTGTTTGCTCCTGGTCATCTTGGAGCAGTGTGCTCTGGTGAAAACCATTCTAAAATCACTGGAATTAATGCAGTTCATAAATAATGGAATAAAGCAATTCAACCTCAAATCATTCTAGTGTGTCACTCACTGAATCACAGGCAGCTGGAGGATAAAAATCTGCCTGCTCAGAAGGGAATGTCAGCTTGCTGATGGATTGCTGAGCACAACACAGGGAGCCTTTCCTGGCTGGCCCAGCCTTGTCCCAGCTCCCTCTCCAGGCTTCTGAGCCATGAAGGCACAAGACAGGAGGAGGAATTTCTTATTAAACACAGAGTGGGGGGTTTCAGCAGTGAAAAGCCAAGAGCAGAGTCAGTGCTGGGTGAGGGCAAAGCCAGGGAGCTGTTGGGAACATGGATCTGCTGCTGGAGAGGGCAGCCATGGATGGGATGTGGGGCAGGAATTGTTCCCTGGCAGGGTGGGCAGTGCCTGGCACAGGGTGCCCAGAGCAGCTGGGGCTGCCCCTGGATCCCTGGCAGTGCCCAAGGCCAGCTTGGCCATTGGGGCTGGGAGCAGCCTGGCACAGTGGGAGCTGTCCCTGCCATGGCTGGGGTGGGAATGGTGGGATCTGAGGTCACTCCAACCCAAACCATTCCATGACTCCATGAATTTGTGTGCTAATCCCAGGGGCAGGTTTAAAGCACCTTTTTAACTCATTTTATAAACACTTTCTAACTGCAGGCCTGTCCATCACCTGCCTGGTGCCCCTGTCCCTGCCTCCCCCTGCTGCCACATCCTGAGGCAGCTCCTGCTGGAGCTGATCCCTGTGCTCCCTGCAGAGCCCTTGGCTTGCTCCTCATCCTCCTCATGCTGCTCATGCTGCTCATTTGTATCTCAGCTGCTCCTCTGATCACTGTTCATGTCCCTGATGATCCTTTCCTTCTCAATTCCACATCAATCATTTGATCATTTCCACCTTGGGCTTCAACTCTGTATCAACCCTCCCTCAGTTCCTGATCTTCCAGGATTTTTGGATTCTGTGCCTTTGGGGTGAATCCCTGAGGTATCAGTGAGTGTCCTGGAGCCCCAGGGGAGGTTCAGCAGCACCAATCTCACCTCAGTTCCCAGCCTTCCAGGATTTATGCATTCTGTGCCTTTGGGGTGAATCCCTGAGGGATCAGTGAGCTCCAGGGGAGGTTCAGCAGCATCAATCCCACCTCAGTTCCCAACCTTCCAGGATTTATGGATTCTGTGCCTTTGGGGTGAATCCCTGAGGGATCAGTGAGTGTCCTGGAGTTCCCAGGGGAGGTTCAGCAGCACCAGCCCCACTCTGTGTGTTAAATGTGTTCCCCTCACCCTGCACATGACTTGGGCACTGACTTTGGGAGAATTCCACCAGAATTCCTGCAGAATTCCAGCAGCTCCAGAAGCTGAGTTAACCCTGCTCATTGTCCCCTGCCTTTGCACAAGCTCTCTGTGGAATTCCACAGCTGCTTTGGGCAATTCCCTGCAATTGGGAGCTCCCAGTTCCTCTGTGTCCCCTCCTGCACCTCCAGGGCACTGAGATTCCCAGGGAAATCCTCTCAGCTGCATTTGGAAAACATTCATTTTGGGGTCAAGTGGTGAAAAATGTTCTGCCAGCCTTAATTTGGTGTAAATTCCTGGTTTTGTCATTGTCCCTCTGCTTAGGAGCTCAGTGCAAAGATGTATTTACTGGAAAACACTGGATTTTGAGA
>VWYE01026587.1:13240-27067 GCA_013398995.1 Alaudala cheleensis
TTGTAATATACGCATTATATAAAATGTTATCGATCATATAAGATATATATTTTAATATATTATATATAATATATCTAATATAATATTATACATAGATATATATAAGATTATATACAAATATAATCTTAAAAATATATACATATATGTACTATAATCCATATATATTATTGTTATTATTACTTTTTAAAATACTGTTATTATTCTCTATTTCAAACATTTTTGATCTCCTACCACAGAGCTGCAGCACCTCTGGTTTATTCCTTATTTATTCTTGTAGAATAAATCATTTACCCCTCATTTATTTGACAATTACCTGTATTCATGGAAACACAGAAATCCAGAACAGTTTTTCATGGGAAGAACCAAGACAGTGTTAGAGCAGGATTAATGTTGGATGAAATGTGCTGGGATTTTTTACAAATTAACCTTTCCTTTCCTCTCCTGCTGTGCTTCCACAGAGATTGCCCAGGTCATTGCCTCTTACACAGCCACAGGCCCAGAACAGCTGACCCTTGCTCCTGGCCAGCTGATTCTCATCAGGAAGAAGAATCCAGGTGGTTGGTGGGAAGGAGAGCTCCAAGTTAGTTCCTTTTTTTGTTTTTTCCTAGTAAAATTCAAAATTTTAAAAATTCCATTTAAAAAATTCCATTGGGAAAAAAACAACAACAAAAAAGTTGTTTTTTAGCAGTTCAAAATGCTGAATGTGTGGGTGAGAAATCAATTGGACAAGTGCAGTGCAGCAGTTCCCAGGAAAACCTTCCCAAGGACCCCCAGACCTCACCATGGCTGGATTTGGGATAAGCACAAATTCAGTTCTTTTGGACACTTTGTACCTGCTCTCTTTGCCTTTCCCTGGGGATAGTTTTTTCATTTCTGTGCAAAAATCCTCTTCCAGGATTCCTTTGGGGTTTTCTCTCACTGATCTTGATGCTGTTGGACACTTTCAGCTTTAAAGAGTCTCCATTAAATGTATTTAAATTAAAAACAGAAAAGAAACTTCTCTGGGCAAGAGCTGCCACAGTTATCACTGAGCAGCTGCTGTGAGGCTCTCAAACAATTAAATCTATGTAAATTTAGATACTTTAATGCCTTACATGTGGTTTTACAATTGGGTTTTATTTATTTGTTTGGTTGGTTGATTTATAAAAATTTTGTTGTTCTTTTTATTCCCCTGTTGCACTGTTTGGGGTCAGAGTGAAGGGAAATAAGGCAAATGTTTTAAGCATTGCATTGCTGGTTTAATGCAGTGTTCAGAAATACCTTAAATAATCTAAACAGGCTTTAGATCAAGTGTTTTCTTTTTTAGTAAAGATTTAGGGAAGAAAATAGTTCAAGAATAGTAAATCCTTTAATTGACATTTTTTTTCCACCAAAGTTAAAAATCTGTTTTTAAGAGGCAAAATTCTCCTTGCCCAAAATGCCAACCTTATTCTAACACAATAAATAGAGAATAAAGAGTTAAAATCACTCTTGATACAGAGTCAGAAGTTGGGATTCAAGGTTCTGGAAGAGCCTTGGTTACTGTATGGAATTTTTATGGATTTGCTTTGCAATGGAATTGGGGAAATCACAGGATGGAGTTTCCTGCTTTGGTCACACAAAGCACTGAAAAGCTTGGATATGTTTTTGTCAAAGACAAGAGGAAATTCAGATTCTTAATCTCTGTTTAAAGGTTCTGGAAGAACCTTTTTTCCTGTAAGGAATTTTTATGGATTTGCTTTGCCATGGACAATGGAATTGGGGAAATCACAGGATGAGGTTTCCTGCTTTGGTGACACAAGGCACTGGATATGCTAATATAAAAGACAAGAGGAAATTTAGGTTCTTAATCTCTGTTGAAACTGTGCCAACCAGGGGATCTACTAAAATGTAATTATTTGCATCAGGAACAAGCATTTAATTAGAAATATTGATAAGATTCGATCTTAATATTATAATATTGAACTAGAGTCACAAACCAGCTGTTTTCCTCACCAAATGCATTTCCTATGGTGAGCTGGGCCCTGGAGCCCTGCCCAGAGCTCTGTGTGAGCTGTGTCCCTGTCCCAGGCTGTGTGTGAGCTGTGTCCCTGTCCCGGGGCTCTGTGTGAGCAGTTCTGTCCCCAGGCTCTGTGTGAGCAGTTCTGTCCCCAGGCTCTGTGTGAGCTGTGTCCCTGTCCCCAGGCTCTGTGTGAGCAGTTGTGTCCCCTGGGCTCTCTCTGAGCAGTTGTGTCCCCACAGGCCCGGGGTAAGAAGCGCCAGATCGGTTGGTTCCCCGCTAACTACGTGAAGCTGCTGAGCCCTGGCACCAGCAAGAGCACCCCAACAGAGCTGCCCCGGCCTGCTGCAGCCTCAGGTGAGCCCTGCCTGTCCCTGCAGCCTGATCCCCTGCCTGCCCCTGCAGCCTGATCCCCTGCCTGCCCCTGCAGCCTGATCCCCTGCCTGCCCCTGCAGCCTGATCCCCTGGGGGCTGGGCCTCTGCAGCTGGGAGGGGTGGGGGGATCCAGGGCCTCTGTGGTGTTCCTGCATCCCCCAGAGCATCCCATAAATCCAACCACATCCCATAAATCAAATCACATCCCATAAATCCAATCACATCCCATCCCATATATCCAATCCCATCCCATAAATCCAATCCCATCCCACAAATCCAATCGCAGCCCATCCCATAAATCCAATCACATCCCATCCCATAAATCAAATCAAATCACATTCCATCCATCCCATTCCCATCCTCTCCCATGGATCCCATCCTGTCCCATCAATCACATCCCATCCATCCATCCCATTCCCATCCAATTCCATCCCATCCCATGGATCCCATCCCATCCATCCCATTCCCATCCCATCCCACGGATCCCATGGATCCCATCCATCCCACCCATCCCATTCCCATCCCATCCCATGGATCCCATTCCATCCCATCCCTGCATGGGACAGGAGCTCTGGGATGTTCCTCTATTCCCCAAGACAGGACAGGAGCTCTGGGATATGTCTCCATCCGTCATCCCATTCCCCATCCCACTCCCCATCCCATCCCATCCTTGCAGTGACTGTGGGACAGGAGCTCTGAGCTCTGGGATGTTCCTGCATCCCCCCATCCCACCCCATCCCATCCCTGCCCTGAGTGAGGCAGGAGCTGGAGAGGCTCAGGAGGATCCAGGGCTCCTCTCTCAGCCCCCCCTTGGTCCTGGGGTGATGTGGGACAGATCCCCATGGGGTGGGAGCTTCCTCCTGCACTTGGGAATTGTTGGGAGGTCACAGAACAGGGACATTTCCATGGAATCCCAGCTGGGCTGGTCTGGAAGGGGCTTCCCACATGCCACCCCTGATCCTGTGTCTGTGGAACTGCTGCTGACTGGCCCCTCTGGTGCTTCTAAACATCCAAAAATGTCTTCTCTAAAGCCTCATGGAACTGAGGTTTAGAGTGGTAACCCTGAATTGACACACAACCTTTTCCAAGGAAACATGATGAGATTTTTTCATCTATTTTGGAAATTATTTCAGGTTTGACAATCTGGGACTTTTTTACAGAATAATCTTAGCACTTTTTGCATTGCTTGCAGAACATCAAAATCTTAATTAAACTGTAATTAAAAAAAAAAAAGAGAGAGAAGCTGTTTGGCAGATTAAAATAAGTTGCTGCTTGGTACAGGGATGAAAATGAAAGCAAATTTTAGGATTAATCCACTGGAGAGAAGCTGCCAGCAAGGCTCATTAATAGAAGTCTGATGTCTGGTGGGAAAAACCCTGTGGCCTGGCAAAGAGAAAACAGCAGAGACACAGAGGGGATGATTTATTTAACTAAACAGTCCTGCTGCTTCAGAGAGTTCAGGGAGCTGCTTTGTCAGGAGTGAGCAGAACCAGCTGTATCCTGAGATTGGATGAGTTCCACTGCAGGGAAACAGAAAATCCCTGCTGGAAGCAGTCCTGGAGTGCCAGCAGAGCAGCCTGGATGAGCCTGAGTGCTTTTTGTCCAGTTCTGTTCATTTTCTCTCTTGTTTTCCATGATTTTTGTGTTCTGAAAACCTCACTGGGGCAACAAAGTCATCAGCATTGGCTTTCTTTTGGATTATGCAGCTTCCAATAGTGGCAATTCAGATGTGTCCCAGATTTTCCAGTCCTGGAGCTGGTGGGGGGCTCCAGGCCAGGCTGGAACACCCTGGGACAGGGGAAGGTGTCCCTGTCCATGACACTGGATGGGCTTTAGGGTCCCTTCTAACCCAAGCCCTGCTGGGATTCCATGAAACTCGTTGGGATTTTGAAACCCCTGGAGTCAGTTTGGGGGGGCTGAGCTGAGCCCCAGGGTGGGCTCTGGTCACTGCAGGGCCCTGGGGCTGTCCTGGGACATGTCCAGAGGTGTCCTCTGCATGTGGGCACAGGCTGCACACAGGGAAAGGCTCTTCCCCCAGAGGGGCTGGCACTGCCCAGGGAATGGACACAGCCCCGAGGCTGCCACAGCTCCAGGAGGGCTTGGACAGGCATGGCCAGGCTGGGATTGTTGGGGGTCTGGGCAGGGCAGGGATGGATCAGGGATGGCCAGGCTGGGGTTGCTGGGGGTCTCTGCAGGACCAGGGTGGATCAGGGATACCTGGGGTGGATCAGGGATACCTGGGGTGGATCAGTGATACCCGGGTAGGGTCAGGGATGCCCAGGGTAGGGTTTTTAGGGACAGTGCAGGGCAGGAATGGATCAGGGATGCCCAGGCTGGGATTGTTGGGGACAGTGCAGGACCAGNCAGGGGGGATCAGGCATGGCCAGGCTGGGATTTTGGGGGTCTGGGCAGGGCAGGGGGGATCAGGGATGCCCAGGCTGGGATTGTTGGGGACAGTGCAGGACCAGAGCAGGATCAGGGATACCTGGGGTGGATCAGGCACACCCAGGCTGGGGCTGCTGGGGGTCCTGTAGCACCAGGCTGAGATCAGGGATACCCAGGCTGGGATTCCTGGGGCTCTGTGCAGCACCAGGCTGGATCAGGAATGCCCAGAGTGGATCAGGGTTACCCAGGGTGAGTTTCCTGGGGCTCTGTGCAGCACCAGGGTGGATTCAGGGATGTCCAGGGTGGGATTGTCAGGGGTCTCTGCAGGCCCAGGCTGGGTCAGGGATACCTGGGCTGGATCAGGAACTCCCAGGCTGGGTTTGCTGGGGCTCTGTGCAGCACCAGGCTGGGCTCAGAAGCTCCCCCCAGCAGCGTGGGCAGCGCAGGGGTGGCAGGTGAGCCCCAGGTGAGCCGCAGGTGTCCCTTGCAGTGTGCCAGGTGATCGGCATGTACGACTACAGCGCGCAGAACGACGACGAGCTGGCCTTCAGCAAGGGCCAGCTCATCACCGTGCTCAGCAGGGACGACCCCGACTGGTGGAAGGGGGAGGTCAACGGCCACGTGGGGCTCTTCCCCTCCAACTACGTGAAGNAGCTGGGGTTCCTGGGGTTCTCTGTAGCACCAGGGTAGATCAGGGGTGCCTGGGGTGGATCAAGGATACCCAGTGTGGGATTGCTGGGGATAGTGCAGGGTAGGGGTGGATCAGGAACACCCAGGCTAGGATTGCTGGGGCTCTCTGTAGCACCAGGCTGAGATCAGGGATACCCAGGCTGGGATTCCTGGGGCTCTGTGCAGCACCAGGGTGGATCAGGGATACCCAGGATGGATCAGGGATGCCTGGGCTGGATCAGGAACACCCAGGCTGGGTTTCCTGGGGCTCAGTGCAGCACCAGGCTGGGCTCAGAAGCTCCCCCCAGCAGCGTGGGCAGCGCAGGGGTGGCAGGTGAGCCCCAGGTGAGCCGCAGGTGTCCCTTGCAGTGTGCCAGGTGATCGGCATGTACGACTACAGCGCGCAGAACGACGACGAGCTGGCCTTCAGCAAGGGCCAGCTCATCACCGTGCTCAGCAGGGACGACCCCGACTGGTGGAAGGGGGAGGTCAACGGCCACGTGGGGCTCTTCCCCTCCAACTACGTGAAGCTGACCACGGACACAGACCCCAGCCAGCAGTGTGAGTGTGCCAGGGGCACGGGGGGCACGGGGGGCACAGGTGGGCACAGGTGAACGTGCAGCACACGCGGCCCCGGGCTCTTTGAAGACCTTCTGTCCCCTCCCTGGTGTGTTTGGTTTTGTTCCCATCCCCTGTAGCACGTCCCCCCCTCTCTCCCCCCTCCCCCACCACCACCACCCCACACCCAACCCATCATTTTTTTGCTCCATGCCTCGCCACGCCTGCCTCATTTGCCCAGCTTGGATTTTGCTCATTGTTTTGTTTTGCTTATGTGTTGTTTTCCTCCTTTTTCTAGGAATCATATGTTGTCCATCCCCCACTCAGGCTTGAAAGTCCTCAAAGAGACCCACTATCCCATAGCAGTGCCCAGAGGGATGATGGGAGATGCAGCCTTGATCATGTGGCTTCCAGCATGATCATCTACTGCCTTCTGAGTCAAGAACACACTGCACAGCAGTTTTACCTCATTTGACATTTTAGTGGCATGGAATCGCAATGGCTGAGTTAATTACCAACAAAATTAAACTTGATTCTAAACAAAAAAAACAAAACAAAAACAAAACCACACACACAACAAAAAAAAAAAAATCAGAGGATAGTGGGTCCTTTTGTGGCTTTCAGAGTTACCAAACTAATTTTTTCCACCTTTGCACAGGTGCTTTTGGTAGTTTTAAAAATTATTTTTTAAAAGATATATTTTTAGCCTTTTAAAGGAAAAGTATCCATTAAATTTTCTTCATTGCAATTTTGCTCGTGCAAAAAGACCCACTATCAAGGAATGCTGCATGTGCTATTAAAATTGTTCCAAATGTCCATGAATTGGAGACTTTATGTATCTTTCTTTTTTATTGTTCACTTGTCCAGTGTTGTCAATATGTCTCTTTTTATTTTTTATTATTATTATTTTAATTTCCTTTTTTTTTTTTTTTAAATGACAAAAGAACAGAAGGACTTAAAAAATGAGTGTAAGGCAGTTGAAATGTGCCCAGTTGCAGGTATTCTGTTGTAGTTGCTGTACTGTTTGTACCAGCTGTGTGTGTAACCCGTGGTGGCCAGGGGCAATGCCCAGGGCAGACCTGCAGTGATGTTTTTAACCCAATTCTCATTTTGCACATGCCTGGGAGCTGTGAGCAGCCTGGGGTGGGTGTGTGTGTCCCTGGTGTGTCCCAGGACTGCCTGGGATGTCCCTCCTGCCTGTGGCACCGTTCCCACCCCACCACGGGCACTTGTGGCTCCTCAGCTGTGCTTTGTGTGCAACAACAGCTCCCCAACAACACCTCCCCAACTCCTCCCCAACACCTCCCCCAACACCTGAGTGGTTTTCCTGACCAGCACGAATGTATAGAACTCTCTCCCTGCAATCCATTTCCAATGTTTACATTTTTTTTTAAAACAAAAAAAGACTTAGACTGTGGAATTTCTACACACGAATATGAAATGGAGCTTCCAGTGGAGCTGGAGCTGTGCTGTTGCTCTCTGGAGCAGCCCTTGCTGAGATCCCTGCTGCTGGCAGTGCCCTCCACACCAGAGCCCTGCTACTAACAGTTGTACCACTGCCTTGTGTCCTGGTTTGTGTGTCCCCTCCTGTCCCCAAGCCCCTGCTGGCAGCCTCAGCCCTCCCAGCCCAGCTCCCAGCTCCCCATCCCCCCCCAGTCCTGCGGTGCAAAGGACAAAGTGAAAAGCTCCTCCCTCAGTTGCACTTCAGTATTTCATCACTATGAATGTAAATTATATAAATATATAAAAGAAAAAAAAAAACAAACCTGCAGCTTTAACAACTGTAATACAGCCTTTCCAATTAGTTCCATGTATAGAGAATTAAATCCTTGGTACAAAAGAGGCCACCACGTGTTTTGTTGTCTCGTTGCTGGGTCACACCCGAGTGAGAGGAGCCTGGAGCCCTGTGTCCCTCACAGTGACATTGCCTGCGTTCTTGGAGCAGTGTTTCACTAATTACTCAGGTTCATCAAGCATTATCTGCAGCCTTCTGCCCCTCTGCCTCAGGGGGAGGGGATTGCTGGGGTGTCCTTGGACTCCTGGTGGGCCCCTGCCAGCTCAGTTCTGTGATTCCCTTATTCCCAGGGTTTCTGTGTGGTTCCAATCCATGGATTTTGATGGGGTTTTTAATAGAGAAATTAAATCTTTCTTGGTTGACCATGATTCTCTTATTCCCAGGGTTTCTCTGTGGTTCCAGTCCATGGATTTTGATGATTTTTTAACAGAGAAATTAAATCTTTCTTGGTTTGCCATGATTCTCTTATTCTCTGCCCAGGGTTTGTGTGTGGTTCCAATCCATGGGTTTTTTAATAGAGAAATTANCCATAGATTTTGATGGGTTTTTTAACAGAGAAATTAAATCTTTCTTGGTTGGCCATGATTCTCTGATTCACAGGGTTTCTGGGTGCTACCAATCCATGGATTTTGATGATTTTTTTAATAGATAAATTAAAACTTTCTTGGTTGGCCATGACTCTCTGATTCCCAGGATTTCTGGGTGCTACCAATCCATGGATTTTGATGGGGTTTTTAATAGATTAATTAAATCTTTCTTGGTTGGCCATGATTCTCTGATTCCCAGGATTTCTGGGTGCTACCAATCCATGGATTTTGATGGGGTTTTTAATAGATTAATTAAATCTTTCTTGGTTGGCCATGATTCTCTGATTCCCAGGATTTCTGGGTGCTACCAATCCATGGATTTTGATGGGGTTTTTAACAGAGAAATTAAATCTTCTTTCTTGCTTGGCCATGGGTTTACCTGGATTTGGGATGTGTTTTATTCCAGAAGCTCAAGTCTGGAAATAGGCACAACTGTACAGATTTCCCTTCTTTTTAGGACAGGATTTAAATTTAAATAGTAACACATCAGTCATTTCTACCATAAGAAAATAATTCTTGTCCATCATGGCCATTTGGTGACAGCTGCAGAAATGGCTCAGCACATCCCACTGTGACCTGCAGGGCTCTCTGAGGGGATGGAGCCACCTTTGACTCCACTCTGTCCATATTTTGTGCATTAACTGAGATTTGAACAGGAGGGTCTCTCTCTTTTCCCACCCCGAGCTGCTGGGTTGGAAAACTGACCCAGCTGGAAGCTCTGGCCCTTGGGGACATGGTGGCTCCTGTGACTTCAGGCCAGAACTACAAATGGAATCTGCAGGGAAATATTTGCAATATTTCAGCTCCAGGGGATCCAGGTGCTGCTTTTTCCTGTCTCTGCATCAAGTGAGAGGGAAGATGAAGCTCTGCAGGGTGGAGGTTCTGCTGTGCCTTCCAAAATCACTGAGAGCTCCTGGGGGCAGCTTTGGGGTGACCTGGGACTCTCAGGGAATCCCCAAATCCCTGGAAAAGCCCTCCCAGCCCAGGCAGTCCCAGCTGTGCCCACCTTGTCCCCAGCCCAGAGCACTCAGTGCCACCTCCAGGGGACACCTCCAGCCATGGGCACTGCAAAGCTCCCTGGGCAGCTCTTCCCAATCCCTGAACTCCCTTTTCCATGAGGAAATTCCTGCTGCTGCCCAAGCTGAGCACACACCAAGGCACTGCTTGTGCCAGGACTCCTCAGGCAGAGGAGCAAAATAAACCCCATGTTCAGAATCCCAGACAAAGACACTCCCTTGTGGCTTCAGTGGCAGATGGTGGGTGTTTATTATTGATTATTGTCATGTTTAATTCACCCAGGAGTCCCTAAGGGTGCTCTGGTGGCTCAGCAGGGAGTGTTTCATCCTCAGGGATTCTCCCAGGGAACAAAGCATTGCAGTGGCTGCTTTACTTCTCTTTATGGATGTAAATAGATAAAAATACATTTATGAGAGAGGGAGGGTGGCAGGGACTGCCCAGAGCAGCTGGGGCTGCCCCTGGATCCCTGGGCCAGGTTGGACATTGGGGCTGGGAGCAGCCTGGCACAGTGGGAGCTGTGTCTGCCATGGATGATCCCTAAAATCCCTCCCCACCCAAATCATCCTGGGATTCTGTGCACTGGATCTTTATCTTCCCTCCCCTGTGCCAGGTGCCTTCTGTTGCACAGGAATTGTCACTTGGGGCATGGAGAGGGGACTGGGATTGCAGATGCTGCTGGGTTTTGTTCCTCCCTGCTTTTACTGCTTGTGGGAATTCCCTCTGTATTCAACTGCTGACAAAGAGTTCCCATGGAAGCTCTTTCAGAGAATTTGTTCTTTTCAATGCTGGAAGTCTGTCCAAGACAACTCTAAATCTGAAATGGGGGTTTATCAAGAACATTTGGCTTCATATTCAGGATCAGTTTTGTTTCAACCTCAATTCTTTTGGAGCTTTAGTGGCCTCACTTTCTGTCCCCATGAGCCCACTGAGCACATTTTATTCCCAGAACCAAAATGACTGAAATTCTGCTTTTCTCTGATTTTTTTTTAGTTCTTTGTGATTATTGACTCCAGCTATTTAACTTGTTAAACAGCAACTTCTGTGCAGTAAATGCAGATGACAAATGAGTGGTTTTTAACTTTGTTTTAGACAAAAGAGGAACAATAAACCTCAGTTATTACTGCAGGAGTTGAACTGGCACAAAAACAGGGTGAGGAGGAGCTCCCTGGCCTCGGTGCTGAGGTGACCTTTGGCTCTCAGGGCATTGTCCTGGTGCAGTTCAGAATGGAAATGGTTTTCACCAAGGCTTCACTGCCCACCTGGGAACTTCAGTGAGCAAAGAACTGAGCTGGGAGAGACCCCCAGGGACCATCCAGTGCCCCCCTGCCCTGCCCAGAGCCCCCAACAACCCCAGCCTGTCCATCCCTGGCAGTGCTGCCCAAAGGCTTCTGGAGCTGTGGCAGCCTCGGGGCCGTGCCCATTCCCTGGGGAGCCTGGGCAGTGCCAGCACCTCTGGGGGAAGAACCTTTCCCTAAAATCCAGCCTCAATCCCTCCTTGCACAGCTCCAGCTGCTCCCTGGGTGCTGTCCCTGTGCCAGGAGCAGAGATTGGAGCTGTCCCTCTGCCAAATGAAAGTGAAAAAATAATGAAATGTTGTTTGATCAAAGGGTGGAACAGTTCAAATGCTGCATTTGGTTCCCACATTCCTGGTTCCCAGTGAAGAGCCCCTTTATTTGTGGGGCTCCCTGTGGATTGGGACTGTGCAGTTCCTCCTGCTTGGCCCCGTGGTGCTGCTCTGTGCCCTGAGTGCTCAGACAGGCCCTGGGCCACCACCCAGAGCTGAGGTTTCATTTCCTGATGTGTTCTGAACCTTGGTTACCTCTGGGATTGACATTTTTGGGTGCATTTTTGCCCCCACATGTCAGATTTTACTGTCCCCAGGCAGCCTCTGGAAAGGGATTGGCAGGATCAGTGAGTTTGTGGGATGGCTGAGGTTGGAGGCACCAGCAGTGAGGGATCCTCAGGTGCCACATCCATCACACCTGCTCTGAGAACTGCCAGAGAGGGAGATCCCATCCCACCACTAATTAATGCTGCAGGTTTTGCTTCAGGCTCATTTGCAGCTCCTTCCTTGCACCTCAGGGGGAAATGCTCTGCTCCCACAGCCAATGCACTGCTCTGCTTGGGGAATCCCAAATGTGCTGAAATCACTGAAAACAGCTGAGAAATGGGGCTGGGCATTGCAGGGGCTTGAGATGGAGAGATCAGTTTGATCCCAGGCCATGTCCTCACCAAAAGCCTGGCAGGGCCTCACTGAGGGTCCATCCCAGGAGATTGAAGGGGAATTGGTGGCACCTGAAAGAGCTGCTGAGGAAGGTGAATGTTGTAATGATTTAAATAACTCAGCACTGCTGAGGCCCCTCCAGGGCTCTCCTGCAGGAGCCAGGACTGGCCCCAGCCCTGGAGGGGCTGGAGCGTGGCCAGGGCAGGGAATGGAGCTGGGGAAGGGTCTGGAGCCCCAGGAGGGGCTGAGGGAGCTGGGAAGGGGCTGAGCCTGGAGCAAAGGAGGCTCAGGGGGGCCCTTGTGGCTCTGCACAAGTCCCTGCCAGGAGGGGACAGCCGGGGGGGTCGGGCTCTGGGACAGGGAACAGGGACAGGAGGAGAGGGAACGGCCTCAGGCTGGGCCAGGGCAGGCTCAGCTTGGCCAGCAGCAGGAATTTGCCCATGGAAAGGGAGCTCAGGCCTTGGCAGGGGCTGCCCAGGGAGCTTTGCAGTGCCCATGCCTGGAGGTGTCCCCTGGAGGTGGCACTGAGTGCTCTGGGCTGGGGACAAGGTGGGCACAGCTGGGACTGCCTGGGCTGGCAGGGCTTTTCCAGCCTCAGGGATTCCAGGATTCCATGAATAATTTACCTGAGTGTAGAGGAGCTCTCCTGGTGTGCAGTTCCTTTCTCCTTAAGGATTTGGAGGATTTGAAATCAATCTTTGCCTGCTGCTGGTTCCCTCTCACAGGACAGGTTCCTGTCCCCTGTGACATTGTCTGTCACTGCAGCCTGGGCCAGCACAGGGCTCACAGGGAATTCTGGCAGTGGCACTGCTTGGGAAACCTGCCCAGATGAGAAGGAATCAGCAGCTGTGGCCATGGATGTGGAACAGAACCTCCCTTCCCAAAAAGCAGCATCTTGATTTAGGATCAATGTTTATCTTGGGAGACCCAGACACTCAGGGCTGGCTTTGTAAGGAAGAGGAACAACATCTTTACTCTGCACAAAGAGATTTGGAATTATTGTTTGCATTTCTGGAGCCCATGAACCTGCAGGGAGGTCAAGGCCCAGCTCNTTGGAGCCCATGAACCTGCAGGGACTCTTTTGCAGGGAGGTCAAGGCCCAGCTCTGCAGTCCCAGCATTTGTCTGTTGGTTCTCCAATGCAGAATTCATGGATTCACTCTCCTGAGAACAAACCAAGTTCATTTTTGTCACTTCCCCATCCTTTCCTGCCTTTCCTGGATTGAAACAAAGAATTCCCAGAGCAGCTGGGGCTGCCCCTGGATCCCTGGAATTACCCCAGGCCAGGTTGGACACTGGGGCTGGGAGCAGCCTGGCACAGTGGGAGCTGTCCCTGCCATGGCTGGGGTGGCAATGGGTGGGATTGAAGGTCCCTTCCAACCCAAACCATCCCAGGATTCTGTGATCACTGGGATTCAGTTCACCAAAGTTCTTTGGCATCCATGAAAAACGAGCCAGACATTTCTACTTGGAAAGGAATACAGTTCTTCTTCATGTTCTTAATACAAAGACAAGAAAAATCTCTGTGCTTGAGCAGCTCACAGAGAAAATCCCCTCACAGGAAAGTCTCTCTGGGATGTTCTGCTCAGATTTGGGCTGTTTTCCCCAAATGTTCCCTATCCAAAAGCTGAGTGTTTGTCAGAGCAGCCCATGGAGAGCCCAGAGGCTCCCAAGGGAGCCTCTGAAACAATGCATTATCCAAAATGTCACTGCTCCCTCCAAGGGCTGGGAATCACCTCCAGGCCAAGGCCATGGCAGCTTTGAACAAGGAAAAGTAAAGTTAAAACTTTAAACACTTAAAGTTTAAAGTTAAACACTTGCTTCTCTTCTAATGCAGCCCTGGGAGAGCTGGGGCTGGCTCTTGGCCCTGTGGTTTGCCTGGTTCCAAATGAACTGCTCTGAAATCAGGCATTTCTTCACACAGAGGAAACTCCTGGCTGTTGGGAAGGGCCAAAATTCATTGGCAGGAAGTTGGTATTTCTGCAAATCTGTTTTTTTTATTCTAAGCAAAGTTTCAATTGCACTTTGTAAAGGGCTGGGACATCCTGGGTGTCAGGGGAGCCTTGTCAGAGTCACTGCTCCCCACCTGATCCCAAATCCCAACCTGATCCCAGCTCCCCACCTGATCCCAAATCCCAACCTGATCCCAGCTCCCAACCTGATCCCAGCTTCAGCCAGAGAGGGAACAACCCTGACTGTCTCTAGCTCCTTTCCCAAATTTGTTTGGTTTGGTTTGGGGT
>VWYE01026588.1:0-35432 GCA_013398995.1 Alaudala cheleensis
TCAAGTACAAGAACAGTAAAAAAATGTAATAAATAAAAATTGTTATCACATTAAAAAGTGGCAGGTGGTTTTCTAAGTAAGTCTTTCTTAAGTTGCAAAGCTGTCTTGCCCACATCTGTCTAGAAGTGAGAAGAGAAAAATACATTTAAAATTGAAAAGACTCACGCTCACATAAAATGTATAATCAAATACAACATTACACTCAAACTGAAAAATGAGATTGAGGCAGGTATTCACAATGTTTAACTTGTGTCTTCTGAGGCTAATTCTCAATTTCCTCTGTCATAAGGAAAAAGAAACAAGACTTTCTGAATGATGCCTTAGAGCTGAAGTCTGTCCTGGCCACTGTGGATTGTTTTGTGAAAGACGTTATCTCCAGAAAGAGCCTACAAAACCAGAGGCACACTGTACATGCAAGGCCTTATGATTGCTGCCATCAGGACTTGCAGACTAACATAAAAAAATAACTGACATGAATCAGTCTTTCTGGGTCACATCAGAACATTTATCAATTTTAAGACTAAGTATTTAATGGGAAGATAATCCCTGCATATCTGACAAATGGTTTCAATTTTTTATCTTTCTAGTGGGTATGGTGATCATAACAAAAGTAATTTTATAGTATTTCACAAAGTCTCTTGTAAAATGGCAACTGTATTTTATAGTGGCTTTTATTACTACAGGAACTTTCACTAAGAATTACATCACAAAAATCGGTTAACATAAATATTGCTGTGAAGAGGTTTCACCATTTAATGCCAGAGTTAACTCTGCCAATGCAGCCTTCATTTTCTGATGGAAAAGGTCATTAGAATTAAATTTGTCCTCAGACTTTTTACTTAGCTGTGATGAAACATTGGTATGAAGTTTTGTAGTTCTCTTCAACCTGGAAAAAAACATGCCATGATCTGCCCCTGTCAAGCTGTCTTACAGGGTTGCCTTAAGCCTTTCTATAAGATATGAACAGAAACAGAGATTTGGAGATTAACATGTGGAATATAAAATGGGTTTGTTCAATATTTACCACAGTAAGATCTGTTTTGAACATCTGCCAGGCACCACAGCAGAAAACAATAATAAATAACACCACTTACATTAACAGTCAGCTTTCAGAAACTGAATTTGCATGGAAGATGGAGCATCATTAATGGCAGAACTACGTACATTAAATCTGCATTCATGTAAATGTTAAAGAAGACTCAAGTGTGCTTGCACTTTCTTTTCTCCTCCCTAAACTTTCTCACATTTCCCCATTTTTGCTGCAATTTTTCTTTGATCTTTAACACAGCCTTATACAGCCTTCACATTTTGAGCTCTTTATGATTCTCTGATCGTTTCTTCCATCCTTCCCTTTCTCCTTTTGTTTACTTCACTCTTCCATTCCCCTTTTTCCCTTGCTCACATAACCACATACTAAAATCCTTTCAGAAGCAGCAGCTTTCCTGCAGCTCATGGAGCCAGTGCTGCCTGATGGACAAGGAGTCCCAGAACATCCTGCAGCTCAGAGGCCAGGCTTGGCATCAGCCCAGCTGCATATGGTTATCATCAGATTTGAACCTGCTGAGTAATGTGGAAACCACTGGAATTTGGGATTTATTGTACCAAATATTCTGGCCCTTGCTAAATCTGCTTTTCATTAAAGAAAATAAAACAGAGGTATTGATGTCTATAGATGAGGACAATAAAGATGAGCCACAGCTGAGCCATAATGGTTTGCACACTCATAAACCCTCCTCAGTTTTTGTGGCTTCAGTGCTTTCCTGTGGGGGATAATGTGAAGGTGTGCTTTGATTGAAATACTCTTGGATAATGCAGGGAAACAATTTTCTTTCTGCCTGTCACTACATTTTAGGTGTGAAGCTCAAACTCTCTAGGGAAGCTGACAGTTCTCTTTGCCAATAACTTGGACCCTTATTGAAAACTAAATGCTGTTTTACACAAGCACTGAATCCCTTGAAGCCCAAGTGCTTGAGATGAAGAGTTTGGGAAGGGAGGGAAGAGAGTGTGGCATTAGCTGGAAGAGGTGAGGAGATGCAGGCAGGATCAACCTCAGTGTCTGCTGGGAGCCAGGGGAACTCTAAGAAATTTGAGGATTGTGGACCTGATGCCTCAGGTTTGGCATGAGGGTTCTGAAAATCTGATTCTCAGAGGCAGCATCAAACCTTAGGGTAGGAAAAGGAAAAGGAGAAAAAGGAAAAAGAGACTGTTCAGTTCTCTTGCTCTGGAGACTGTTATGTCTGCAGAAACCTAACAACAATCTTCCAATTGAAAAGTCATTTTTTTTATCTCAATCAGAGTAAACACTTTTCTCAAGTACTTTGTCAGCTCAAACTGAATATAGAAAATTTATTACCCTTGCCAGAGGACCTGAAAAAATAATCTTTTGAGATTGTTTTTCCTCATCTACAAGTGCAGGGCTCTTGTTTGCATACACACACTCGAGAATATTGGACAGAAGTGCAACAGAATGAAGTGTACTCTTGATTATATACATGTTTCTGAATCCAGTTGATAAAACCAGCCTGTCTGACCTCAGATGAAGTAAAAACTGCACATTCCAAATATACAGCTGAGATACCCCTGAAGAAAAAGATTAATACTATTAGCACAAGTCAGCTCTGCATGTTCCTGCCCCATATACTTTTAAAAATGAGATTATTAAATTGTTAAAGAGGCAAAGATAGTGACTCCCCAAGGCTTCATGGAAAAATGTATGAAGATATACACAAAGGTGACTTTAGACATTAAAAACTCTAAGAAAAGGTCTGAAGTCCTGCCTCAAATGAAGCATGTGCTATTAAATATTGTCACCTAGGCCAGCAAGAGAGACCACACTGAGTGAAAGAGCATATTAGGAGAAAATCACCAGCACACTGATGCCAGATAAAAAGAATTGCCTGTCCTCTGTTGTCTCTCCAACAGGAGAATTTCACAACAATGTCTAGAAACAAGTATATAACTGTTATATTATTCTGTCCCCCTCAGCAGCATTCTTGCAAGAAACTACAATTAAATAGGCAATCATATGTCTCAGTTATTTTTCTACACATGTAAATACCAGCAAGCTCAATAAGCTGCATTGGAAGCTGGGTATGTGTGGCTTCAGATTAAGCCATTCATTTGAAATGTGGCTTCAGATTCCTGCCCAGTATTTCTCATCATTCACAGTCCAAAGGGTTGCTGTGAGAAATTGCTAAAAGAACAAAAAGCCTGCCAAGACTTACTGGACTTCTTTCCGGACTTCATATTAAAATAATAATAATAAAAAAATTAGTGTAATCACTTGCTGATATTTTATTCAACAGAAGATGGAAAACCTGTTGGGTGTGCAAAATCTAAAGCTGCACTCATTAGGGACACAGAGCTACACAAGAAGGTGGAAAACCAACACCATGGTTGGAGTCCCAGATGCATCCCACAGCTCTCACGTGAGGCCTCCCTGCCTCTGGAACCCAGGCAGGACAGAAGGACACCCACCCCTGACTCCTGCTGCCTCACTGTGACAGCTTCCCTCTTCCTTCTTAGGGGTAGATGCAAACTCCTGTGCTCCCTGCAAAGCACAAGGGCTCTACAAATCCTGGTTTATGTCTAATAAATACACAGTGACAGGAAAGCATAGGGGGTACAATTCAGCAAAAGCAAAATGTTATTTAAGATCTTAGGGGAAAGCACTGAGTAATGATTTGTTCTCAACTGCACTGAAAAAATATAACTCCCTCCCTCTTTATGTCACAGCATAAAGTTTGACACTGATGAAGACAAATAAGGAAAAAAACCTAACCTCCAGACAAGAACAGGAAGTGTTTTGGTTAATTTTACCAAAAAATTCTCTTGGGCAAATGACATATAACTTATATCCTCTACTCATTTAAACAACTCATACACTTCCTAAATGCATAGTACAGATTCTTGGAAGAGCCTTTGATTAAAGTTCCTCACATCAGTCCCAGGTGTTGCAGCGTGGATGCTGGACACTTTGATGAAGACTGATAGAGCATAAGCAAAAATAATCAGGGATGTCAGTAAATTAACCCTTTGTCTGCATCCTGTTGGGGATTATATTTCAGATTTAGTTCCTATTGAATGAAGAATGAGATAATGAAAATAAATCAATTCATATTCTCTAGGGCTCAACTTTTAGAGTTTTAAGATAGCTAATAATTCCATGGAAGTGTAGTCATACATATTTATCCCAACCCCTACACCTTCAGTAATCACTCCTTGCACTCTCCCTTGCACTGGTGTAGCAGGGGCTTGGAGAGATAGACAGGAAGGACTCTGGCTTAATAAATGCAGGATGGATATAAATAAGCACTGTCTAGCACTAATAGGCTGTGCAGAGAACTCCCAAAGGGGACATTGCTTGAAACTCTTAAGAAGAGGATGATTAAGGCATTGGTGAATATACTCTGGGGAACTATCCTGCAGTGGCAGAGAAATGGGCCAGTAGACAAAACAGGTAGTTTCTAGCAACTTCAAGACATGGAATTCTATCCCCAGCAGCCATTCAGACAACTCCAGAGAGGCAAGGTTATTTTCTATGTACATAAAATTCATGTATGGGAATCACAAACTCCTCTATTCAGCACAGAAATGCACACAGTTGTGTAATCTTAATACAGAATATAAATAAACAGTGACAGAGATGCTTAAGATACACACACAAAAACTGACAAGCTATTGCCCTGGATGTGTCAGAATGCAAAATGGGATATGGCTGCTCTGTATTAGACTGTGTTCCATTTGAGTTTTTCCATATTCTTCATGGGCTGAACAATTTTTTGCAATTTATTTACTCTTAGCATTAAAGAGTACCAATGGTGAATTTGCATCCAGTCCTTAATCCAAATGGACTTTCGCAGCAATTAAAATCTGTATTTAAAATGCAGTTTTAATATTGTGACATTCAAAAAGCAACCAAAGGTTTTCTCTGATTTTAAGTAGAAAGAGGAAATAATGTATTATTCAAGCTCCAGAGCTTGCTTAATGCAAGATCAATTTTGTTAAGTGTTGCTTAGCAATGGATTATGAGTGCAGATCCTGAATATTAATGTAGGATGGGTATGGCAGCAATTTCTGTGAAAGTACACTTTAAAAGGAAAGGATTCTCCTGGTGAACCACAAACAGATAAATAAATACCTCCAGAGTTCCATACACAAAAGGAGGTCACATCTTCTTCACCTTTTGTATCATTTATTGGCCTCTGAGCCAAATAGCAGAAACTTTTGGATGCTCTTTGTTGTTTTCCAGACACATACCCGAAATGCTGAGAGTCTGCTCCCAACCTCTGAGGCAGAGCCAAACTTTACAATGGCACAGGATTAAGTCAAAACAATGGGATGAAAGCCTGGGTCATAGTTTTCTTGTGATATTTTATATCTGAAATCCAATACATTGAGTTGTTTAATTATATATATATATCTCTGTAATACTTCTGGACAGTGGTGATGTTGTTCTCCCTTATAATCAGAGCAAAGATCTTTGGCATTTAGCAACTTTTGGTTTTGGTACAAAAGAACAGAAAACCTCACACAGAAAAAAAATCCTATTTTATCCTGTATTTTATTTTTATATGGTCTGTAGCAGAGAGGACATGTGGACCATGCTGTGCTAGGAGAATGACAGACCCCTGGGGGAACAGGAGCCACAAAGCTGTGCAGGAGGTGCAGCTGAGATGGAAGTTCCAAGGTTTGCTTTGGTTGAGATTCCTTGCACAAGCTGTGCCAGCCTCACCCATCTGCAAACAGCCTGCTCTGACAATGGCCCTGCTCTAAATATAGACCCCTCCATGTTCAAGGCTGAAGTGTTGAAGCACAGCTTTGGCAAACCCTAGAGAAGGCAGAATGTCATTGTGACCTTTTACACGGCACATATTCTCCATTGTTTTTGTAGCATTCATTACTTGGATTTCTTAATGTGTTTTTATTAAACAGAAACAATGTACAGATTTTTGTCCTACGCCCTCATTAAATACTCCTACGTGTATATTCTACATTGCTCTTTTTAGCTACATTTTTTCTGTTATTTCATGGGCTTCATCATACAGGGTGAAGTCTGAAGCACACTAAGATCATTGTTCTAGAAGATTTCCTAGCATCTGTCTACATGAGTCTTTTGGGACTTTGATGTTAATTTACTAAGTCTATCTTTGCTCAAGATGGAAATTTATAGCAAAGTATAAGAACTTTTTTGCCTCTCATTGATTATTGTCTGATTTGTGGGAACAGGTCCTGCCTAATAAAAGAATAACTTTTCGAGTATATTTGTTCCTAATTCTCCACTTTCCATGCAACTTGGGAAATCCTACTTGTGTGTTTTTCTCCCCTCAGACTCTGCTTTATTTACGAGATCTAATTTTCTTTAAATGCAGATTTAAATGAAGTGTGGATTTGGTTTTATGCATTTCTTTGGGGAACTGAGGAGAACAATATATGTGTATGCAGATGTGTGACTGTTGATCCTCAGACCACTTTCAACTCCTAATTAGATTGTAAACTCTTCACAACAAGGGCAGCCTCATAGTCTGCATCCAGTGGCTTCCTGCTATCTTCAGCCTTAATGTTAAAAATAATTACTAGTGTTTATATTAGAACATCAACCAGAGGTTTCAGAATTCATACATAAAATATGAGACAGTCCTTGCCAGATCCCTAATAGCAGAAGTTATTTCAGCAAAGCACTTAAACATAGATGTGACCTTGTTGGTAAACTTCGAGGCAACTTCAGGGATTTTCTCTTGCTTCTGTTTTTTTCTTTCCCTGTTTGTTTTTTTTTTTCCTTCTTCCCCTCCCACTGTGCCAGGGTATTTAAGAGAAGCAGAGTAGTAAAAGAAACTCAGGAGGTACAACCATCCTCCATCTTTGTAGCAACTTTGTTCCTTAGCAGGAGGGAGAATTACTTGCCTTTTTAATTTGAAAATGTTATGCTAAGGTTGAATATCAAAGCAGCACGATACAGTATCTCAGCCCAACCATTAGTGACTTCCTTCCTCCAGATTCTGCTGCACAGCTAAAATTTTAGGTAATTCAGGCTCAGAAATTCAGTAAAGACCTTCAGAGATATCTTCAGAGAAACCTCACTGCTTGAATTGGATAGCCTGCCTGCTTAGGGCTCAGATAAGCAGCAGAAATGCTGATGGCCTGTTTTTTCACGCCCTTTTCTTGATTGGCAAACCCTAGATAGCATTTATTTCCTCTTCCACTCTCATGAGATAACATATGGGGCTTTTCTATTTTCTTAGCTTTGCTTTCAGAAAGCTGCATTAATTGCCTGTTACTTTGGACATTTGCATTGCAGTCCTTGGTTAGGTGACATTTTCCTTGTGTCTCATCCCATGGGAAGGAACTGGGACTTGGTGTCAGTCTGTAATGTGAGGGTAAGAATTTTGCTGAGGAACTCCAGTGGGTCTGTTCAGGGTCCTCCACTAGCCAGGTTAGGTGTGTTCCGCTGTGTCCAAGGCTTGCCAAGGTAGGAGGTGAATCATTCTTTTATGGAAGGTCCTGCCTCAGGAAGTCTGGCCCACAGAACCGTGGTTTTCTGCAACAGGAGTCCAGGCTTCATGGTTTTGAGTTCTCACTACCACATGCAAAGAACAGGAGTGTTCATCTCAAACCATCCTGTGACTTTCTTTACCACAGCATCACTGCATTCATTCCCAGCACACATCTGTGCATTCTTGCAGTGCTCAGCAGGCCCCTCCCACATCCATCCAGCTGTGCATCACTGCCCATGCACACTGACTTACTGAATGGCAAAGCTGCTCTGTGCAATCAACATCTGCCTGAACACAGCTCCTGTCCTCAAAATTCAGCTCTGCTGCACAGTTTAACATTCACCATCTTCTGTCTTCAGCCCCAGCAGTAATTGCTGTGATGCAGCTATGTATGATAAATTTAATAAACCTGGGTCAAAGCAAGTGCTGAATATCATTATGGATAGGACTGTGCATTTACAAAAATTGCCAGTCAGGTCTAATTCCAGAATTCATATTTACAGGCTGCAATCTTACTCATGAAAACAGCCTCCCTGAAGTCATTGTTTATCCTCTTTTGGTCAACATTGCTCTGCAAATATGAATATGAAAAGCCGTCTTAAAATGATGTGATAGTTCTCCTAGATAAAATCTTCCTTAAAATGTGTCTGAGTAGCTGAGTTAGGGTGGGGAAAAAAATCAGTCTCTGAAACTAGGAAATGCTGCTATGACCTTTAATTATACATCTCAAATTAGGACTGTGTCACATTGAATTTGCACATAATCAGAGTGGATTGCAGAATTTAACTTATTATTCAGTCTATAGTCTATAACAATTAGGCTCAGAATTTGATCCCAGTGTATGGGGTACACATATTTCATGGCAGGCACTGACCAGAGAGGACAAAACACATTTCACTTCATCATAGAGAGGTGCCAATCTAAGTACTCCCTCATCTTGCTCTCTCTTTTCATCACTTTTCAGTCACTTCTGTATTCCAGAGTGTACAAACTGCTTTAAGAACTGGCTTAAGCAACTGACAGTTCAACTCTTCTTTGCTTTCATGGGAGGGAACCAAAGTTCTCTTTTTTTCATTCTGTCTATGAACTCTGTTTGAAGAAGAGAGTTTAATTTTCATTTGTTTCTTTAGTTTTGTTTATTTTAATCAGGACTGTAAGTTGTTTGTGATTGCCATCTCAAACTGTAAAAACAATTTTAATTGATGAATTTTGCTATCACTTATGTTGCTGTATCAAATGTCCTTCCTCTAGCATAAAAGCTTAACTGAATTTTGGGGTTTTGGTTTTTTTCCCCCTTTTTGTCTTTTCAGATGGAGAATCACACCAATTTTTTGGAAGTTAGTTGTTTTTAACTTTTGTATATGTTTATGCTTTTGAGTGTCTGTTCCTCTGTGTAAACATCAGATTTAGCAACCAAACCAGGTGCATTTTGCACAGCAACTAAGAAAGATTTTGACTCTTTCCCAGAAAACACAATTCCTGTCTCAGGCTGGCTGATGAGAAGGAGTGTCTAATCAACACATAATCTCATAAAATATACTGGCATGCTTGTCTTGTCAGAACAGGGATTTAGAACCAGCTTTTATTTAATCATGTCCAAATCCACAGTGTTTCTTAATCATTAAAGGAAGAAATATTAAGCAATTCTTTATCAAATCTTCATGTCATCATCATGGCTAGAAGAGAAGGGACTAAATCCCAGAGACACTGTTTAGCAAAAAGGCTTTTACTTTATCTGGAAGGCTCAGATCCACCACTGTATGAATACAGATTTGGCAGCCTGATGGTATCTTGAACCAGGGAAGGTTAATTCTGGAAGCAGCTCTCCTGTATCACAAGAGCACCTCTTCTGTTAAAGGATGAGATTTAGAAGAATTTTGTTAGTCCTGTGCAAAGTTTGTGTTGGAGAAAATGGTACAAGAAACACAGCTGGATGCTTCCAGGGAGAAAACAATGTGCCTCCTTCCTTGAAATGCACAAGGCATTTATTGTACTATCATTCCAGGCTGGATCATCTGCCAGTACAGGAAGACACAGTGCATAATTAAAATCAATAGTGATATGTTGATATGTGCCTGCTGGAGATCCAGTTCTCCACTGCAAGCATCCAAACCCCAGAAGGAACTTGGGGAAAATTCAGATAAGAAGCACCAACTTCACTAAAAGTCAACACAACTGATTTCTGAGCAAAGGTGTGCAGAACATTCCTAGAGAATGAATCACAACATATTAAGGTGCAGGATGGTAGGAACACCTTATTGCTTATAGGAATGTGTTTTGTTAAAAAGGAAGTGCATCCAAAGGGAAGAACAGGATGAAACCTAGTGATGGACAAAATTCAGAAGGGTAAAATTAAAATGAAAAGGAGCAAATATCTTCAGTGGCTTTGGTAATTGAACATGGCACATATCCTTTGTTAAGCTAATGATAAAGATATACACCTATGATACCATGAAACTAGAGGCAGATAAGTCTCTAAAAATATTCCAGGTACACTCAAATTTAATGGGATTTTTTCACCTTTTATCATCTGAAAGTTTTGTGTGATACAGCATTTTATTTATATGATTTTATTCTCTCCAGTAAGAGCAGATGATAATCTGTTGGAAGAGCATTTATCTGTTTTTTTCTTGGATTCTTTTGCAGGCCAGCCCTGTGGGTGAGCTCCAGAGAGGACACACAGACAAGTATCACCTAATGCACATTAATCTCCCTTTGTGGAGCTGCTTCATCATCATTGTTAGACAAAGAAAAATACTCAGAAGGTGAGCAGGGCACATGGTATTGAACAAAAGGAAAGAGTGTAAGCCCACTCCAGGATCCTCCCAGCAGACATCCATAATGCTGAACTCTATTTGTTAGAAAGCTTGACCAGAAAAACCATAGTCTGATTTTTGCTGCATGGTGCAAGTGCTGAGGAAGGAAAAGGGAAGGAAAAGTAGAAATGTGTCTGTGTGGCTCCCACAGCACCTTACCATTCAAAACTAGAAAACAGAGACAAGTGTGAAATCTCACCTCAGTTCATTCCCCACTGTTACTTCTCCTCAGAATCAAATCTGGATTAGATTGATAGAAGAATAGGATAGAAAGTCCCAGGAGTGCTGTAATTAAACAATTGAAACTGCAGCAGCAACTGAATTTTCATGATTTCATGATGGCAAGCATGGAGTTAAACATAAAAGCCCAATTATAAAGAGAGATGGACAAAAGCCAGAAAGCAAAAATTTTAAAACCATAAATTGAGATTGTGCTAGAAGTGGTGAGATAAGAGCAAGAGGAGCACCTGGCTCTATAAATGCAGTAGTTACTTGAAAGAGAATGCCTGTGAGTGTTTTATTAAAATTGGGCTTTTATAATAAAAGCAGTGGCATATTTAATAAGTATTCCTCCTAAAGACTTGAAGTGTCCTCTGTCCATGCAGTCTGCATTCCAAGGTTATCAGAAGAACTGTTGCTGTGGGCTGAACTCAATTTAGCACATGCTTTTTTGTGTGGTGAGTGGATGTGAAAAGGATCCAGCAACACAAATCTGTCTGTGTTCTGAATGAGAAATGAACTTTTGTTAAAGATCTTGCAAACCTCAACTACAGCTGCACAATACTGATACCGCCAGGCAAGAGAGGATGACCTATTTGTGTCTGTCTGAACTTTGTATTCATCTTCTGATCACAAGCAATGAAACCTGAGGCAATACACCAAACAGGAAAATGGAAGGAAGTGAGAATTGTGCATTTAATTGTCCTTATGTGCTGTTTAATTTCTGATTTTAATCTAAGATTTTCCTCTTATAAAATCTTTTAACGTCCAAAAATGCTGTATGCTCGGGAGATTTTTAGTCATTACTATGAACAAGGAAAGTTGGAAGACTGCAGGCAGAAGGCTAAAAAGGCCATGCATTGTAATGTAAATTTCATTGTTAGGATCCACAGAAATATATTTCATTTTTCTAAAGAGGGAAAAAAAACCCCTGAACCCATCATTATCTGTATCCATGGCACAACAGAATGGAATAAGACATTTTGCAAAAAGACCTATAATTTCTCCTCCCCAAGTGGTTGTGCCCTACAGCATTTGTACACAATTCTTGGTCAGGAGATAAACCTGTTCTATTGGTTATGTGCAGATTATTCAAGAACTAGAGACTAAAGAGAATGCTTATTGAAATGCTACAATATGGTCATCACAATCTAACAGTATCTGATGGTGCCCTTGCTCCAGTTGAAACCTCTACCCCACAGCCAAGTTCTGGGACCCATCATCCCTGCATCATTTCAACCAAGACAGGGGAGGCAGAGCAGGATGTCTGTATCTCAGTGCATGAGATACCCCACAAGAAACACTCTGGGATTTAAAATATGCTCCTCTCTTTGTGCAGTGTGCCTTAGCAAAGCAAAGAGCAGCTTTTGGTATTATCTAAAATACCCTGCTTAAAAAAAATTTAAAAAGAAAAGTAAAAGTAAAAATTGAGTTGCTTAAATATTTCAGATTTTTTATTCCTATTTCCAGGTATTTTGAACAGTGTTCAGTCCTCTGCTCCCATACAGCATTCTCAGAACACTGATTGTATCTTTCATTCCTCAGAAAGTGTAAAGGGAAAGATGGACACAGTTCACCTAACTAGGCAGCAAAAGATAGTCTGAAGCTGTTAGCTCATCTCACAACTCTGGTTATTATTTACTTAGATCAGTGGGGTCTGGAGATTACAGCCTCTTGTTCACCTCAGGCACAAATTCTCATCAACTCTTGTTATGGTCAAATAAGTGGCTTGAGACAGTCCCCCCAAAATTCATTGCTTTTAAATCAGTGTCTGTATAATCAGAGCTCCTGCATGGGCACTCACAGGAGGATTGCTGCAGCCAGGCTCTTACAGAGCTGGTGTTTTGCTTGTTGCTCATGTGTCAGAATTCCAGAGGTGTCCCAGTGGGCAAGCAGTGACCATGAGCAGAGCTGAGCTGTTCAGTTTGCAGGTGCAACCCCAGTGCCACTCCTGAGCCTGGCTCTCACTTTGGGGCTACTGGGAAATATTCCCCAGCCTCTACCCTGACCAATTACTCCTGTCCAATTACACAAAACAGTTGGAATGAGCCCTGAAGAGCACAACATAACACAGCACCTGGAGTCAGCGAGGATCAACGTCTCAGTGTATGAGCTAAGACCTGTATGTGCTGCATAAATGATGGCAAGAGCTGGCTCTTTTCCTCTCCAGGCAGAGCAGAGCAGAGATCCTTTCCCCTGTGGGCTCTCCAGCTCGCTCTTTTAATGGCTTTGTTTTGTGCCAAGTCCTATAAAACACAGCCCAGACTCTCTGCAGTGTGTGAGGCAAACTGTGTGTGTAAGTCACACAGCAGCTCCTGAGTGTTTTTGTTGGCTGTGTGGAGAACGCCGTGCTGTTACCAGGTACTCACATTCATGATCATTAAAACAGTTCCCTGTAATGGCCACATTACACTGTGAGATCCTGTTACACTTCTGAGCACACACCCATCTCAGAGCTAACATGCCTGAAGATATTTTCTGTAAGGCAGGTACACCTCAATGTTTAGATCAATAAAAAGACTCTTAAATTTGGTGCTTGTGTCTTTTTATGCATGAAATTTCACTGAGTTTCTCTCTCAATATATGTAGAACCAAGAGAGCTAACACAGTTGCTGGAATTTTAAGTACTGCATTCACAAACTTGTGGAAGTCGAAACTATGTAGCACCAGGGGAAAAAAATTCAAATTCCAAGAATCTCAAATCAAAAGATCCCTGTATTAGGATTCTGCTAGAAAAATTCAGTTGTGAGAACAGAATGAGGCTCCTTCCTGAGAAAACAAGTGGCACAAAAGAATAGGAATGTTTAGTGAGATAATTCAGTCTCCAACCCAGGAATAGGCTGTTCCTGGAGTCACCATGCTTCACTCCAAATGTTGAGGACCAGCCAAGATGCCAACACACAACTGTCACATTGAATAGAAATGCAAGGGCATGAGATAATGACATGAAGGTGAGGAAGTCAAACCCCCAAGAAGCAGGCAGGAGTCTGCACTCAATTATAAGAAAAGTGCAGCAGCACAGTGAGAGGAGGAGAGAAGTTGGCTTGTACACTCCCTACTAGAGGGAGAACACATAAGAAAGGATATAAAT
Source organism: Alaudala cheleensis (assembly GCA_013398995.1). Lineage (NCBI taxonomy): Eukaryota > Metazoa > Chordata > Aves > Passeriformes > Alaudidae > Alaudala > Alaudala cheleensis. The sequence continues at coordinate 13,620 of VWYE01026588.1, forward strand.
CTTCCAAATGCCATGCAGGGACATCATTCATTCAAAGCATCATTTTGTTTTTACATAGCACAGTGCACACATAAGCAAGATGGTTTAAAGGAAAAGCTGGTGTGATTAGTCGGAATGGACATCAGGAAGAAAATTGACAGTTTTTAGAGCCTCTGATTTTTCTCACCTTCCCCAAGTACAAAAATTCAGAGCCAGCTGAGCATGCCAGCAGTAGACTTTGGACTTCCCTCCCAACCATGTCTGTAGTCATACTAGAGAATTGTTCTTTTTGTCTCTCTAAACTCAAGGTCAATCCAGGAAGCTTAAATCACCCATCACTTAAGCAGCCCTTTCTCACTAAAGGTTACTTCCAGCCATCCACAAGTCTGAGTGAGGGGCAGTGCCAGGAGGGAACTTGCAGCTACACAGGCACCCAGCCTCCAAAGGATCTGGCCCACTCTGACTCTACAAGCCACAGATTTAAACAATAGGATATGAAACAATATGATATGAAACAATATTATATATGATACGATACTATATGATATGATATGATATGATATGATATATGATATGATATGACATGATAACCACAGGGTGAAAGGGGATAAAGGTGAGAATAAGTGAGGACAAAAGCCTGAAGGAAAATGTGGAGGGAAGGTTTATCTTTTCATCCCTCTGCTTTGTTTCACCCTGTGTGTAGCATGGAAATAATCATGTCAATGACAGGCAAAGCTGCTGGGAGGATGCACATCCTGTTCTATGGCAGCTTTCAAGATCTGACAGTTTTATTTCACAGTGAGCAGGAAAGGGACCAAAGCCCTGTGAGACCTATCATGAAAAAAGCAGTGTCAAAGCATTCAGTTGCTGATCAAAACCTGAACATTTCAGCTCTGGACTATGTAAAAATGCTGTCTTCCTGTAGGGCTTACCTTTCCTTTAGGAGCCTTAGAATTAAATTCCTGGCCTCTTTATTCACAGTAAAGCTTTTTTTATATTTTTTTCTATGGTGTACAATAATCTGTCAGAAGAGGAACCCAAATCTTTTTCATGGCATCCAACAGTAACCTAGCAGGTTGTTCTTTGAGCTGTTTTCCTTTCCCCATAGCACAGGTTTCCTTCCACTGTGTACTATTCAACGTTTGTGTCATGTTTAGATGATGTTATTTGTCCAAGAGTCTCTGAACAGAGACAGATTGACAGGGACAGGTTACTCAGCACCTGTGTGCATTTACTTACCCATTTTCTGTGTCTCTGGCAGTTGGTGCAGGCAGAACATTCCTGTCCATGGGGTAGCAACAGTGCTTTGAAATAGGAATCACACCCACAGGCTCCCAGTGGGAATTGACCTTTTACCTGCTGGAAACCTTGAAGCATTTTTGTGTCCACTGTGGAGCAAAGGAGGGAATTACAAAATCTCAGCAATACAAACAACACAGCTGATCCGTCAGAAATGTGCAAACCTTGATTAGGAAAATAAAAACTTAAGTAATGCACCCAAAGTTAACAGGCTCAGGCTACTTGGCAAGTTATAAATATTCTTAGAGAGTCATCAGCATCTTTCAAAGGCACAAGAAGTTTTGCTTTGTTAGGATTGCTGTTGTGCACGTATTGCAAAGCATCAAAAAGAAAGTGGCCTGGCATGGTTTCTTAGAGCTGAATTATTTACATGAAAGGCTTGTGAAATTAGATCCTTTCTCCATAATCAAAAGACTTTTTACAATTATATGAAAAAAAAATGCTTTCATGGAGAGTATAAGTCATTGCTGTGTTTTATCTTTATATCCCATTCCTTTAATCTCATGGCATGATGTGGACCACAGTTGAATCTGGAAGCCTTTTAGCTCTGCAGAAACACTGGAAAAAGTATAGATCTGTGATGATGTGCACATTAGAAGAAGAAAGAGATGTACTGGTTTAGAACTCTCCACTCCTTTGACCATTTTCTTTGTTGCACTAATATTTTGTCTCCATCTCTGGACAGTGGTGTAACACAGTACACAAATATAACTTGAACTTTTGTTAGTTGAAATAAAAATAGAGTTATTATGTGTAATCCCTTGGTATAATTCCAAAATAATAGCACTAAGCAGATGTACAGCTGAAGGTTGATGGTTGTCATTAAAAGAGCACCCTTTTGATCATTATTTGATCTCAGTCCAAGTCATGTACAAAGATGTAGCTATCAGTGAAGAATATTGACCTAGAGCATTTGGTTTTCTATGAATTAACATGATCAGGAATCAGAGAAAGGTTCCCTTAAGTAAACTTACAGTCCTTTGTTTATTCTTGTTTGTACCAGATTTGTAGGACTTTGGATCAACTTGGTTTGCATTTTTTAATACTTTCCTCCTCCTCACACACCTTTGCAAGCTTCTGTCTTATTTTTCAGTAGTGCTGGTGCTGCTTAGCTCCCAGGCAATGTGAATGGAGCAAATTCAACCCATAAACTAGAAAAAGGAACTTGACCATCAAAACACTGATCTTTCTAAAGTGAAATCTCTTCAGAGCAAGAGGGTACTGGATGCCCAGAACATTCCATTTTTCCAGGCTGCAGTGGCTTTGCATAGAGGCTGCACATGGCTGCAGTGATGTGATCTTCAAAAAGCAATGCATGGTGCACTCTGTGCTTTGGAGAATCTTCCAAAGCTGTGCAGTGTCTGAAAGTTTATTGTATGGAAACTCAGTACTAGAGCAAGATTATTCTCTTTTTAAATGCAGTTTAATAACACATTGAAGATTTTCTGAATCTTGGAAGCTGTCAGAAAAACTCTTCGTGCTTGGTCAAGCAAAACATTTTAGGTAGAATAGCTAAGATGTATGGTATGATTATTCAGAAATTTTGCTTTTATTTTAGTCTTTAGTCACAAGATCTGACAATTTACTACAGAAGATTTACTTGAGAATTAAACAGATATATTTGTGGTGACAAAAATTTTATGAAAGCTTTTGCTAAACTGGGACATCCCTGTGCTGGAGAGTTGTGGTTTGGGAATTTTAAAATAATTTTTGGAACTTTCTAAAGAGCACGAAAGTCTGCTGTGTTCATCTTCTGCAGATTCATCAGAGTTGCACATATAGTTTGCACATTTGTCATCTTATTTATGACAACTTTGAACATTTTTTTTAACATCTAATGAATCATAGAGTGAATTATGGCTCTGGTGAATTACCCAGAAGTCATGCCTCTGAATATATAAAAGATCAGGATGGAATGTCTTCTGTCTTATGCATTTCCAAGGGCAATTGCTCATTAGCTGTTTTCAGATCTGGGCTGCAGGTATTTGCATTTTAAGAAAGTGAGCAGTCTTTTCAATGGGCCACCATCAGTCTTCGTGTCAGCTGCAGCAAGCAGCATCTCCCTGCATTGTTTTGTGGTGATAACTAAAGGGAACACTTGGGACTGCATTTATTTTAAATTGTATTATTTCTGAAAGAGTGATGACAACTGGCTTGAGTGCAGCCTGCCTAACTTTATGATGCTCAGAATGTTATGAATTTCATTCTCATTGCTGTCATGGAGAGCGCTTGGTACAACTAAAGGAGGGTGTTACATTCTCTGTAAGCAAAGGTGAAGACACTAAAAAAATAATTTCCCTGGTGCAAAAGACAGTGATGGGTGTTCAGCTGAAGACAATTAAAAACCTTCCCTCAAGAGCAGCTCTTCCACTGCTGGGGTATTTCTGCCCACTCTCTCCTGAGGATGAAATACCCCCTTTCTGAGTAGCTGAACCATGCACTGATTACTAACAAAGGAAAGTAATTTTCCTATCCTGGCACTTTCACAGGCATAAGAAGTAGTTTCTTAACATTTCTGTTCGTCTTCCACTTAATTTTCTTCTGTCAGAAACAGAAGCTCAACACAGTTTGAAATTTCAACATTTAATTCAACCTGTTTTGAAAAGCTGTTATCACCTGTTTAATGGGTTTTACTACAGAAGGTCTCTTAAGCAGGCAAAGAGGGACTATTAACACTGAACATAAAGATTGCTTTTCATTCCCCCAGTAGTAAGATTCATTTCAGCCTCCCTTTCTTGACACAGCATTTCATATGTTGGTTTATCTGCTAGGAATAGAAGATACTTAATGGTTACTAAGTTGCCCTTCAAGAAGAATAAAAAGTTTAATTGGGACTGAGCTAAAATATAAAGACATTTGTATTTAAAGAGTACAATTTAGTCTTAAGGCTCCAATAGTGACTAATAAATCCTCACTTAGAGGCAATTGTTAACAGTCAGCTTTGTCCTACATTTTCCATACAAATGAAAACTTTCATTACTTCTATATGGATAATCAGCTCCTATTGTGCTCTAAAATAACATGATTTTGTAAAACTTCATAAAATTTTGCTTGCTATTCTCAGAATAATCCATGGTTACTGCAGCAGAAGGAGTAGGTGCAGAGTGACAGTTTGGTCACTGGGTGATGAAGGTCTTAAAACCAGGCTTTAGATCAGTACCTAAGGCCTGAGATTTAGCAATGAGTATTTCATGTGCCATTAATTTTGTGTTGCATGCCATGAAAGGTCAGGCCCCAAAGCAGCAAATAAGCAACTGAAACACCAATATCTGCTTCAACAGATCAGCTCTAGTTCCAGTGGGGGAATTATGATTAAGTGTGAAAAAGATCGCACCTTCTTCTTCAGTGACCCCCCTTGCTGAGAGAGAGGAGTTAAACTGAGGACTTATTGTCACTACATTTCAGTCTCTTTTGACATTTTCAACAAAACGACCCTTCCCTTGGCACAGTGTCATGCCATGTCTCACCTGCACCCCAGCCTGTGTTTCTGTGTGTGTGACCTGCAGGGGCTCAGGGGGTCTCTGTGGACTCTCAGCAGGCACCTTGTGGCACACAGGCAGCTGGAACCTGGCAGCTGGAGCTGTTCCCTGCTCGAGGGGGCATCATTTGCACTGATTTGAATTTTTACATTCCTCACTGAAATGGTGCAATGGTACTAATATAAACAGAAGGCTATAGATCTAATTTTCTGTAAATTTTCATACCCTTTGTAAATCCAAACTCTGAAAACAGTAATTGTGAATGCTACAACATGGACAGAACATCCAAAGCACCTTAACAGCCACTGTGATGCCTTTGGCTGAGTCAAGCACATTCTTGACAGAACCATCAACTCTACCTTCTCTCCCCTATTAAAATAAAAATAAAATAGCTTCAGCAGTGGAGGCACATCCAGAGATTAAACTCAAACTCTTGTGTTTACTTGAGATGTCTCAGTGAATTAATCATCTCACTTTGTTAATTAACCTTGCTAGTACCATTAAATAACAATGTGGTTTCTGTTCATCCATGGAACCAAGGCTGCTTGGTACTTATTTGACTACAAAGACTCCTGCAATCACTCCCCAGAGCTGTTTTATGAGAGGGACTGTGAAAGAGCTTAATCTTAGCAAGGTGATTTATATTGGTCTGTTTACCATTGCTAATTTCGAGGTCAATAAAGCAAAGCAAAGAAACTTGAATCTGAACTCAGAAAACAGATTAGGAAAACAAAGAGCTAAACCTTCTTGTGCTTTTGAAGTATTTGTTCTGTTTATATAAGCAAAAAGTTTGAGCCTAGCTTAGTGAGACTCAAGTACTCTTGTGAGCTCTTGTCTTCTCAGCAACATGTGAAAACACTAAATTGTGAAATATTGCTCTTCTTTCCCTGTCCTGCTCCTTCTTACAAACCCAGGAAAAAGGCATAATTAGTCAAGTACCAGCTTTTTTACCCAGAACCCATTATTATTTTTATGAATAATTGCTCCCCTAGAAGTGATTTGTTAGGTACCAGAATCTCATGGGTAGGAATCAAACAAGGGGGATGGTTTCCCCTTTAAATACACAGCCTCAGACAAAAGAAGTGCTCAACCAAACCTTTGAAAAAAGCTTTGAACCAAACCTTTCCAAAGAGAATCCTTGGGTGCAAGCTCAGGAGGATGCCCAGGTTTCCATCTTTAGCAGCTTTGAGACTGGAATTCCAGGAGAAATCAGTACTTCAGTCTCCTCAAAAATGGGACAACAATCCCTGCTGTTTCTTGTAAAGCCCTTGCTGCTCTCAAACACAGCATTGATCACAGCATCAATGGCCCTGCTGATATCTTGCCTTTCAACCAAATACTGGAGCTGCACCTCAGATCAAATCAGAACAAAGCTCCAGTTTGCTTGGGTCACCCTGTACCAGCCCTGAAAGAGCAGCATCCTGATTAGGTCTGGAGTTCAGTGTCATCTTCCCCCTCAAGAGGAAACTATAGGATTTGTATCTGAATGTTGTGTTTTGCACCTTTCTGTCTTTTCAAGGTAAGACTTATTACCAATGGTTTTGCATTTCCCTGTTGAAGATTTAGGNAAAGGCTTGTTACCAAGCATTTCCCTGTTGAAGATTTAGGGTTTTAGATTTTGTTTGTTTTCACATGGCCGGAAAGCCTCAAAGTAATTATTTTTTGAAAGAAGCTTTTCTGCTTCACCTCCTTTAAATGGACTTCTTTAGCAAAAAAATAGTGGGGATCCAATCTGTCCCATTTGTAAAACTGGCCAGAGGAGGCTGCAATACTTACATCTGTACCCCTTCCTCCATGGCAAAATCAGCTGAAAACCATAGAAAGGAAAAAAAAAAAAGGGAATGATTGGTAGGAAATCCATTAATCTATTTTAAGAGAGGAAAAGATTGGGTAACATTGAATAGCCAACAAAACAAAAGCCAAATTGAAACGATTCTCTTGAGGTTCTATTGAGAAGTTTGCTCGGGATAATCCTCCTCAAAGACCCATCTTAGTCTGCAAATCCAGGGATGTTTCCTCTCCTCCTGTATCCGTGGGATGCATCTATAGCTGCCACAGCCATGACTGCAACAGAACTTCCTTGGGCCTGCTCTGTGTTCATGCCAAGGAATTCAGGTGCTGGTAGATTCCAGCAGAGATAAGAAGGCAGGATACTCAAATCTCAAATAATCTTTGCTGAAGTAACAAAAACAAGGTCATTTCAATGAGCTAGAAGAGCCATTGACATCTTGGGACCATGCTCGTTCCCCAGCAAGTCAGAAGGGAAGTTTAAAGTCGGGATTATCTGGAACCAGTTGAAGTGAAACGGTGTCTTTTTATTACCTCCTCAACAGGACTTCCTGCTCAGCACAGATGGCTTTGTCAGTCCCACTCTAACAGAGCTTTTCTTCCAGCTCTGCAGCAAACCATCTGCCAGGGTTATTATTCTTTTGTCACAAAGGAAATAATGTTTCTTTCCCAGGCACAGCCACGGATAACTATTTTTTAAAGCCAGCTCCTCGTTTTTAATTACAATACATTTCCCAGCCTAACACCCCAGAAAGGCTGCAAGAGTAATGAAAGATAATGCAGCTTTATACAGAGTGACTGTAAATACACATTATTCATTCAGTCTTAAGAAGCAAACAAGAGTCCAAGACATTACGTTGAAAAGCAAACAATGGCTCTTTTTTAATAAATAGATATCTTCTCCAGCAAGGAATATTATGTTTATTAGAAAGCCATAGTTCTTGGGTAAAATGAACATCTCCAGCAATTCTTTTCATTTCACACTTTACCTGTATCATAAACTCACGAGAAAATATTTGAATAATTTAGTGAGAATTTTTTCTCGTGATGTACTTAGTTTTCAAAAAGAGCCTAAAATAATATAGCAGCAAAGTCAAAATAACATCATACAGCACCATCTGGAACATCAAATTACTGTATTTGAAAGCTTTGACTAAAACTATTTGCTACCTGCTGCAATCTGCAGAAAATACCACAGAAAAATGATCCAGTCAGAGGAAGGTCATCACACAGACCTCATTCCAGGGATAAGCCAGCTGCAGTTTAGAAATGCACATTTCTGCTTCCTACTGAAAAAGGTATCCTGTTGGGAAGCTAGAGGAAGATAAAATAGGCACAGCTATTTGTATGAACAATCTTGAACTGGGGAGCTATAGAAAGTGTATATTTGCTCTGCCACCATGGAGCCTGGAGAAGAAATCAGCTCAGCTCCTTTCCCAGCCTGGCTCTTTGCCCACACACAGCCTGCCCTGCAGGGATGCCCTGGAGCCAGCTCCAGCCAGGGACACTGGGGAACTGGGGCAGTCTGGAGCAGTGCCCAGTGGCAAAACAAACTTTATTCATTCACAAATACTTATCTTGCATATGTAATTTTTTGTCCTGATTAGAGATGTGATCCTGGACTGAAGTTTGCAGGACTGGGTAGTCCCAAACCCAGCCCTCTCTAGTCCTTTACTGTCAGGGCCTCAGTTCCTCTTTCTGCCAGCACCTGGAAATGGAGACACTTTGCAATTCCAGCATCCAAACATCTTCATTGATTAACTCCCTAAAGCAAGAGTGCAGAGAAATAAAATCTAATCTGATAGAAACTGGGAAAGAAGAGAAGCCTATGTTAAATAAAATACATTTCTTTAAGTTTAGTACACAAGCAGGCCACCACAACATTCCAGATATGCCTTGAGTTCACTCACATCTTGTGCCTTGTCTTCCTAGAAGCAGCTATATGAATCAAAATCTCACTGTTTGTGGGAGCAAATACCAAGTTCTACATACTAGGGAGTTTGATAAATAAAGACATTGCAGCCTTGTGCAACACTGTCATATCTACTCTGTGTGAAAACTGTATGTCTCCATCTACTGCTTTTGAATATTATATTGTCATTCAAAATTCTGTTTGAATCAGAGCTTAATCAGACTGTGATATTTGTATCAGCATGCTCTCCCTTAGGAGCTCCTCTGCAATCCCTGGTTTATTGCATTGGTTGAGCTCCTTATTTTTTAATATGTTTGGGGAGGACAGAACTTCCCCACTTTAAAGGCAAAGTAAGACTGAGTGAGTGAGACTGAGATTCTGGGAGTCACAATTAAAGTGTTTGCATTTGCAAAGAGAGGAGCCTAGTAGGGATTTTCACAAGTACTTAACAAAGTCTTTTCATTCCCAGTGGATTTAGAATCCATTTCTCCAGGGACATTTCTGCAGGGAGTGATCCGAGCCCTTTCTTCCTGCAAGCCCTGAGGTTGCTGGAGGTCAGGCAGTTCTGAGCTCCTGCTGAGGGTCATGATGGATCTGCTCGGGCTCAGCCTCCAGTCTGGCTCTGCCAGACATCTCACCATGGTAGCTTGGAACAGTTGTATTTGGGTCTGTCTAAAGCCTTTTGGGAGATGCTCCCTAAATCCTTGTCACTGAGCCACCCTCTATTCTGAATTCACAAGTGAAGATGTCCCTGCTGAAAACCCAGAGGGAAATCTCTGCAGACTGCAACATGTGTAGAATAACTTGACCCTTGGGTCTTCTACCTCTAAGTAGTAGCAAGACCTTAATGTGCCAGAGTTGTTTAATGTCAGATTTTAGTGATCTATTAAAAAGGGGAAATACATTTTGCAAAATTGAAATCCACATTTAGACATGGCTCTTACGTGCAGTGTCTCATGACCTGGGTGAAGACCTTTCCTCTCACCCAGTCATTGAAACAACACAGCTGACTGTAGAAAATTACTCATTTATTTCACTCTAATAATTTAGAGCAATACCTTTTTAGTCTTTTTTTTTTAAAAAATCTGCACAGTTTATGCTGCTAAGGTTTTCCCATGGACAAGGTGGTGTGTTCTCTGACATTACAATTCAACCTACTGAACCTGCCTGCTCAGTCCTTTCTTCTTTTGTCACTCTGGGACAGCTGAACAGACCAAGAAACCTGTCCTTAACAACAGGGTGACCCCTCAATTGGCTGGTGGAGCTGAAGGTTCCAAAAGCAGAGACCTGTTCTCCAGGGGGAGTTTATTATGTGAAAGAAAGGTTATGCATGGTAAATTCCACCAGCAGAGAAAGAGCCCTTTGCACACACAAAAGAAGCCAGTCTTTGGAAACGTATAGCTCCATTTAAAAATAAATTAAAAAAGCTCTTAGAGATATCGAATTCTCTGTGTGGGGAGATAAAGGTATTAAATTCCTGGACTATTTTTTTGACAAAGGAGGAGTTCTACTTTTGTCTTTGCAGAGACACTCTATCCCTCAGAGACTCTCAGAACAAAAAATTAGTGTGACAAGCAGTGGAACTTTTTTCCTTTTTTTTTTCCTACTGATGAAGTCTTCAGGGATTCACAGCAGAGATTCAAATAAAAAGTGCTGAGGGCTTCCTGTGGGATGGCCAAACAGAAAACTGTGAGTGAGGCTGCCCAGCACTTTGCTGCTTCCCAGGAGCTTTTCTCTCTTCAGGTCACCACATTGTTTTACTAAAAGCCCATCCTATTAAAGTGAGGGATTGTGCACATAACACTCCCACAGATCCCTCTGCACTGGAGAAGGGAGACTGAGGAGTCTCCTTGAATTTGCAAGAATTGCACAAACCCACATTAATGTCTGCAAGTGCTGCTCTGTAACTTTTGGGTTCCTTACATCCTAAAGAACAATCAGGTCTTTCAGCCTTCAAATTTCCTCAGTTCTCAAGAAAAGGAATCAAATTTAACACCATCCTTAACCACTCTTGTCACAGCTGGAATTCTGATGCCTCATCAAAACCTTTGATTCCATCTGCCACTGATGGATGTGAAATTACATTAATCTTTCTGGATTTACTATTTTTCCTACATAGAGATTTAAGATGTAAAGATGTATTTTGGCATTTAATTTACCTGCTGCTGCTAAAGTCCAGTTTGCTCAGTAACCACATCTCTTCCTTCTTTCCCTACACATATGAATAGTTACAATGCTTATTTTGTTACTTACAGAAGAAATCCAACTCACATTCCAAACAGAACAGTAGGGGAGGTTATTTTGTCTCAGCACACAACACCTTCTGTATCCATCAATTCAGCACTGACTTTTTATCCAAATCCTTACTGTTATTGAAAAGTAGAGACCATATCCAAACAATCAGAGGTTGGTCCCTTTTCCAGGAATATTTTCCAGTCTTTAATATGGATTGCTGTTGATGCTGGGCATCCACAGCCACACATGTGCCATGGAAGGGATGTGACAGAGATGAGTCAGTGAGACTCACTGCTGACCTGCAGCTAAAGACTTCAGAGTCCTGTAAAGGACACCTGGGAAACAACACAGGATAAAAGCCCAGCAGACTGATCAGTGGGAAGGGAGCTTTGGGAGTATGAAAAACCTTTACTGGAAGTTATCACTGTGAGCAGGCACTGGTTGCTGAGGTTCCAGTTTGCCCTTAGGCTGATTTCTTAGAATCATAGAATGGTTTGTAAGGGAAGGGACCTTGAAGATCATTTAGATCCAAGCCCCTGCCCTGGGCAGGGACAACTTTCACCACACAAGGTTTCTCCAAGCCCCATCCAACCTGGCCATGAACAGTTCCAACTGCTCTGAGCAACCTGTGCCAGGGCCTCACCTCCCTCATAGGGAAGAATTTCTTCCTAATATCAAATCTAACCCTGCCCTCTGGCAGTCTGAAGCCATTTTACCTTCTGTCACTCCATGCCCTTGTCTCAGCCTTTGTTCAATGTGTCTGTGCTTTGGACAGGGTGGCCTCAAGGTCAGTGCAGCCTCCCCAGAGCTGTGGTGTCTGGGATATGTGGGGGAGGCAAAAGAGGACTCTTCATTTGCAAGCAGCTCTTTAGGGATATTCAGGTGTTAACCTAAAGCACAGTTTGGCCTCTGAGAGTAAGACACAAATATCTTTAGAAAAGAAAAAGCAACTTTGCAGGGTCTCTCAGAAAAGCGCAGTGTAGTTTTCAATTTCTCAGTTCTTGTAACATTCCTTATGCTTCAAAGTACTTTCCTTTAAAGATTCTCAACTCCCCTGAGAATCTTAGCTGTCATTATTTTTAAATGCAAATTGCTATCTTCTAAAGTACTTAGATTCCCTGAACCCCATACCAGTAATTTCTAATACCTCAGGAAACCAAAAGGCAACCCAACTGAATCTATTTTAATGTTTTTTTTAAATACCCAAATATCTTGCTGTTCTGGGGAGCTTGATTCCCAAATTATTTTAGAAACTATTCTTTGTATGGCTTAAACCATAACAAGGGCAAGGGGAGAGAGATATTCAGAATAAGAGGGACAGATGCTGGATTGAAGGAAGCCAAGGAGCATCCTCATGACAGTCTGGATGAAGAAGCTGGGGCAGGGAACCGAAATGACCTTTCAAGAGTCTAATGTCAACCTCATTAACATAGTTCCCAAATCTGGTGCCCTCTCTAATCATCCATGTTGCTTCCTGTAGTGCTCCCTACAGAAAAATATTCCAACAGCACTCAGGGCCTTACAGGATAAAAATCTTTTCTCTTGAACACTATTACTTAGCATTAATCTTAAGTGGAAAACAAATGATTAGAAGAACTTGTTGATATTTCTGGCATTACAACCAGGTATCCAGTGGTAGAGAGATAACCCACATGTTTATTTTCCCCTTACATCAGTTCCCAATTGATGCAGGTATATTAACACTAATAGAGCTACTCCTGGTTTGCTCCAGTGCAGCTGAGCAAGAACTTCCTCCTTGTTTTTCTTAGACCTGCAATACCATTTCTGGGATCTTGGCTGTAAAACTTCTGAGTGGAAATAGCCTTTGGTCATTATAAGATCATGAAATTAAACCTTTAGAAAGCCTAATGATGCCTCCAGCTCTTCACAAGGTGTTCTACTGAAGGCAGCTGAGGAGTCTGCACTGTCAAAAATCAACACTAAAAAGTTAGAAAAAGAAAACTAATGGGACAAGTAACTGATGTACTTTCAATTTAAGTATTACAGGCATTTTCTAGAAGTTCCAAACTCTACTTGAGACAAATGGGTTTGAAATGATTAACATTTGAGGGAAGATGTGGCTGCAGGACAGCTTTCAACAAGGGGATCTGCCTCAACAGATTTATCTCCTTGTTTTGAAAAAGGACTTGGGGATGTAGGGCTGGGAACTCCAAGGCTTACTTAGGCATTTGAATTAAATAATCAGTTTCCTTACTACCATGCTGAATCAGAATGCTGCATGTCTGATTCTCTGTATGAGAAGGCACTCTGGTGTTACGGCTGATGTAAGTAGGAGTTGGTCATCATAAGCAGTCAGAAACTAAAATAGTGAGGAAAAGAATCTATTTCTCTCCTTGTCACACAAAATTATAAGATTATGTATTACAAGAGGTGATGTTTCAATGGTTAGAATTAGTTTCTTTAGAAAAAGTAATAATGTAAATCCTGCAGTGTGGAGGATTTGTGTTGACTGAGTATTCTACAACTTTTGAAGTTCTTTTCAACTTTGACTCCATTATCCTGCATCATTCATGAAGTGCTTTGAAGTGCTTGCTTACAGAAAAGACCACACATATCTGCAGAGGAACCAGGTATCCAAGCTGACTCAATTATCACATCCATGACTTCTGCTGAAGAAAAAATTAGTTTTCAAGCTAGGAGAGTATAATTTGGTAAGACATTATAAGGCTGTAAAATAACAGCAGCAACCTTTAAATGCTAAATATTTGCTGAAGTTCTAGCAAATATACTCTTCTGGCTACAGTGATTACCTGCCTACTGAAATGTTTGCATACTTGCCTGTATTTAGTATCACCCTTTGCTCAGTGTAATACAGTGTTAAATCATTTCTCAGTGTAATCTTGTAAAGGACAATTGCTGTTTGAGCTACAGCAGCTGAACCCAAGACTAATTACAGAGATTAAAAAAAAGAGCAGGGCAGCCCAGGAAATACCTCCATGGGAAGTTTGGCATTACAGTGACTGTCACATTTGTTACTATGAGGGGGTGCAGGGTTGGCTTCAAGGTGAGATCCTCACATTCCCAAAGAGGAAACACCTGAGGAGGGTCCTGCCTGCAGCTGCACAGGGCTTGGTGCAGCATCCAGTTGTCAGCACCATCACAGGAGGGAAACTGCAGACATGGGAGGAGGGCAGCTGTATCTGCACACATCTCCTCTCTTTTCCAGAGCTGTCCAAGCATTGATTTGTATGTTCATTTGTGTTAATTCTCCCAAATCCAGCTTTAACATACAGCTTGTTCTCTTCCACAGGGGTAACACCGAGTAGCTGCACAACCTGCACCCTTCAGCACCTTCCAGAGCTGTTCCAAAAAGGAAGGGGAGCCCTGTGAAGCTTCTGCAGTGCATTTTCTGTTCTATTAGCTGGATGTGTACTTTGAAGAGTGGATTAAATGACACAGCCCCACTTCTCAAACCCTATTTACTTGACAGGTATTGACTAAAAAATTTTGAATCTTTTCTCCTTGGATGGAGCTCTGATTATGCCTTTTGGGTCTCAGACTGGTGGACAGTCACATTCTGGTGACAAGATGATAAATTTGACATTCTTGGAGTACAGTTTACAGTGCAAATTACTGCACTATAACACACTGTGCCAGATGAAATAAATAAACCATGCTTCCCATTTTTTGAACCTTGTACAGTTGTTAACACTTATGCAAAGTGGATATTAAATGTCACTTCCTTTTTGACATCCAAATCACTCCATAAAGTCTCTGAAATGTAGAGGCTTCTGCCTCCAGTACTGGTGTAGTAGGAGTTTTCATGCACATCTATTCTGTTAAAATATTTTCCACATGCTTCATGTGCAAGATCCTTTCCCTCTTCAGGCTCTCTTTCTCATTACCACTGCTGACATGCATTTTTCTTCCGCTTGTCAAATACAATTTCAGGACACAGAATTCTTTGTCTCTTACACCTTGCAGATGGGGACTTAGAGATTAATAATGATATACCAGTAGGAGCTTTTTTGATTCCTAATTCAGCACAGTTTTGGCTCATGACCACATGGATGTCCTAAAACATCATGCACTTATAAAATGCTCAGGGGCTGGTGATAAGGGATAAATGTTGACTGAATTCCCATCAAGTGATCTCATTGCATTTTTGTAATAATACAATTTTACCTTCATTTAAAAATACATTTTTATCCAAAACCTGCACATAGAGGGTTTCAGTGTTAGTGCCCTTAGAGAAATTGTCCCTGATGCTGTTTTTTCCATCCATGATTTATAGCAGCCTATGTCACAGATGTCTTATTCAGGAGACTGATATGCCAGAAAAAAAAGTGTCAAACGAGTTCTGAAGCAGTGATGAAATACATCCTCTGAAGATGCATAATGTACATCAAAATAAATTACTTAGCAAATAACAGAATATCCCCAAAATCTGAAGATTTTAAGAAATTAAATATGTGGCTTGCTGGGAAGGCAGCAAACAGACCTGCTTATGAGCAAGAACAGATATAGGGCACTGGAAACAAAAGTTACATACTTAATATTTAATTGTTGCAATTTTGCCTTCTATGTCCCTTTGAAGTCAAGAGTTTTCCCAAACAGAGATTTAGCTGAAGTACCAGGGCAGCACTCAAACAGCAGAGATGTCATGAACTGCTCTCTCTTCTCCCTTTTGTGTCCCTTAAACCACAGTGCAGTGTTTTTCTGCACAAACATCTTGTCCCTGAGGGAGTCTTAGAGGAGCCACCCAGCCTGCACCCTGTGCTGGGAGCAGCATGCAGGTGGTTCTCAGGCTGGAAATGGTGCTGGGGATGCACTCAGTCCTCTCACATTACCCTTGTTCTGAGAGCACTTCAAATCCAACTTTGTTCTGAGCATTAAATTGGCCTTGAGATGAAGCAGCTGTCTGAGTTTCCTTGGAAGGAGGCCAGCTGGCTGTTAAAGCAGGCACTGGATATCCTAAGCAATGTTCCTGATCTTGTCCTTTCCTCTGGTGGCCCCCTGACACAAAATGATCTCTTTCTGGGAGCTGACTCGCAGCTGGTGAATGCTTTAGAGGTGCTGGTTGAACAACTTCTCATTTTTCCCCCAGCTCAATAGTCCTCACTCACAAGATTTTTAAAGCAGTTCAAAAAGCCACCCAACAACATCAACATCAAGCAAAGGCTTTAGCCCAGGATTCTACAGAAAGCACATTCTCAGAGTACCCACATGATCTAAACACTGCCTTAATTAAAAAAAAAAAAATTAAAAAAAGAAGTGCAAAAAGCCTGTAGGTCATTAGGAACCAGATGTACTGGAGCAGTTTCTGCTCTCACATCAGCTGGTGAAGCAAGGTGAGCATTCCCTGATTGTTCCCACAGCACTCAGTGCCAGATGCCAGCACCTTGTCCCACCCACTGCACTCATCATTCTCACCACAGCTACCCTGGATTTCCTTTATAAGCAAAATCCACAAGTTCAAAACAAAATCATGAAGTACAACACTTGCTTTTTTTTGCTGGAGCAAAACATACAAATGCATGAGTATTCCTCCAGAAACGTTGACCTTTTCTGCTTTTCTTCATATCCAGAGTAGAATCCCATTTCATATGACTGCCATCCCTAATGAGAAAGAACTGCTGTCCCCTTCCCAGCTCCCTGCAGCTGACTCAACAAGTCACTGTGTGTGATGGCAGCATTCGGGGAAAAAGGCAGGTTGAAACACTGTGATACTTCTCTCATCATAATGGAATCATTCCTGATTAAAAAACACTCTTTTCACAAGTGCAGTAGTTTAGTGTTTATTAAAACCTAGAGATCAATAGGTCTGCTTTATATGTAATGCCTCTGGGTATCATATACCACCATAAAATAGGAGAATTCTCATAAGCTGTGTGCTTGATACTCAGATGAATATTTTAACCTTTCAGGAGAGACAAAAAACCCACCCCATTCCCCCCACAGCAGCTTCCCTCAAGAATCTATTTAATCATATTTTGAAATTTAATAAGGTTTTAGGAGTGATAACAGTGTGCTAGGTTACAGCAATGGAAGGGAATGGATTATTCTAACCTTTAACAAGAGCAAATGTGAAGGGCAATTAATTTGGGAGGTTTTCTGAGGTTGGAAATAACATCTTAGCTCTTTGAATTCTATTGTTTCATCTCCTATTGAGATTGCACTCCTGTTTAACTTCCCCCAGTAAGCAGCCTGGAGTTATGGCACCACCAAACAAGCTGCACCCACACATGGAAATTAAATTAATACATCTCAGAAAGGAGGTGAGAGCTAAAACAGAGACAGGGGAAGGCTCCTGTGCTGAGCTCTGCCACAGATCAGAGCAGATTATCACCATGGTTCTCCTGGGTTTAGACACAGCCCACGAACAGAGGAACCCACTCATCCCCCAGTCCCAGAGGGTGAGACTACAAGAGCTATTGTGTAACAGCAGAACAAATAATATGCAAATAACTGCTTTGAAACCTAGTTCTGATCTGTGTTTCCTTCCCACCAAAGGGCACTTCTCAATAGAGGCTTTGATCAAGCAGCCTTTGGTGATAACTTTGATAATTCTTAATAAATTATTCTGTTGTTGGCAGTAGCCTGGAATTGCCTGCCTTCACTGGGTTAAAAGTTTCCATGACTTCAGTGGGTGAGTTACAGCACATCCCTGATCTGAGCTGGGAAGAGAGACAGGAGGGAAAGGGCTGGGAGCATCTGGTGTGGAGCAGAGGGTTGGTTTGAAGGGTGTTCCTTCTTTCTGCATTTTAGAGGCAGAGGAAGGTGTAGACATACAGAAAACTCATGTCACTCTTAAACCATGAATTTTCAGAAATTGAACTGGGATTGCTATTTTTAACACTATGAGCTATTTTCTGGTGTGTTCTTGACTGCAGTCTACAACGGATTTCTCATCTATATATTTTATTTTGTTTAAATAACACAATTATGCAAGAAGCTCTTGATATTTATCCTACTCAAGTCACCAGGAATGTATGGCAGATTTGGAAAGCAGCATGAGTGAGCCCTTGATTATAGATACAGAGAACTGTCACAACCTCTGCCTGCTGAGAGAGCTCCTGGGATAAATGTGTTTGCCTCTCTCTGCTTCAGATCCACCTTCTACCTCTGCATCTCATTTGGATCCACCCCGTGGTGCCTGGGTTGAAGCCCTGTTGCATCAATTTTGAATTACATTCTTTACAAGCCAGAATTGTCAGGTTTTTTAAGAGAAGGAAAAAGATAGTGCAAAATAATATAAAAAGGCTGGAAATTTTATTTAAAAAAAATACTAATGCAAAGGGTATGTAGCACACAAAGAAACACTGGGGAGGGAGAAGGGATGGACTGTGTTAAATCAGCATGGATAAACTTTCTCACTGAAGCTCACACATGACACTGCAATCAGTCTGCACACATTTTACCAGTAACCAAGGCATCATAGCAACCTGTATATCAGCTATACCCTTGTAAGCAAGCACACAGTTGTTTTTGATTTATTTTCTTTTTAAAGCTGACTACATTTAAGTGTTTAGGCTCATTGTAGGTCACATTCAATTTATTTTTTTAAAGAAATATTTAATTTAAAATGCATTTAACTTTTTTGTGATATTAAAGCATTCAAATCTAAAACACCCCACGTGATGAGTACAGCTGTAATTCTGTTTTTCAGTCCAGCAAATCTGCAGTTTCTCAAACTGATGCCTATAGAATATCACAGCAGGCTGAAATGGCTTCAGGCCTTTCTTTGTCCTCTGCAAACAGTAACAGTGACCAAAGAGCCACAGGACAGGAGGATGCAAATATAGCAAGTATTCATCTTGACAGATAGCAGCCATGTCTCTAGATTTTAGCTTGGGTTGAGTGTATCCCAAGATCCTGTCTGGAACCAGCAGACTTCAGGACTGTGAAATTTGGCTTTTATAGCTTCAGTGACAGAATGACCTAACACATTGCCCATGAAGTGCTCTCTCCCTGGATTTAATGCAGATTTGCAAAATGATTCTGCATCGGTGGGAGATGAGGTGTGGTGAGCAGGAGAGCACAAGAGGCAATGAATGAAGCACGAGGCACTGCTCACTGAGGACAGCTCTGCTGGCTCATTAATTCTTAGCCTGTTGTTAATCTCAGATGCTCACTTGATTCTGTGACCCTGCCAGGTTTCCATTTAACACCACTCTCTGTAATGTTCCCTTTTCCTGCTGTTTTCTCTTGCTGGAACACTGCTGCTCTCTAGCTTCCAAAACTCCTTGTATCCTCCCCTCTCATGAGTGATTTCTTCACACACTTCACTGCTTTCCTGTCTAAATTAAGCTGAAAACATATTATTCATGTCCTAGCAAAGATATAATTTCTTTTGCATGTTTTTAAAATGCTGGAGCAGAAATTACTCCCCTCTGAAAGGAAGGTGAGCAAAAGCAATCTGCCTCCTTGGAGCAAAAGTATAGTGGAAGGACAAATATTTACATGAAGTTTCTTGTAGACAAGGTACCCTGCAAAGCTGCCCAAAATGTACCTGAAGGGCCTTCAATAAATACAACTGCTTTTATTCCCTTTATTTTGTCTGGCCTCTGTTTTTAGATAGTCCCAAAAAGGCACCAGCTCTGGCACTGACTGCCCTGCCAAGACAGATGCACAACTCTCCCCACTGCAAACCTGAGGAAATTCTCCCATTCACTTCTACCTGCTCAAAATGATGGTGATGACCTGGAAATCACTGGGATCTAAAGGCATATGATCAATAAACTGCCTTTGATTTCACAGATCTAAAGATAACTTCAGAAGCCTGAACTTCGGAGAGAGGGGCTGTCCTTCATGCAACCAGATTTGTCAGCAAGGCAGAGCTCTTTGATCTGGGTCTTTTGCAAAGGCTTCTGCTGACCTTTCCTCCCACACACATGGATGTTCCTCTTGGGACAAATATCCAGCCAAGCCTTTGAATTCAATTCATGTTCTTAAAATTTTCTTGTGTGTTCATCCTGTATTTCAGTGATTAATCTGAGAGCAAAATTCATCTTTGCTTACAAACTTGCTGCTAGAAGAAGAGTTTGGTTTTGTGTTTGGTATCTGGCTGTTGAATCCTTTAGTCACAAGGGAGAATTTATTTAGGAATATCAAGTGTGGAAACCCTCGACTCACCTGTGTTTGGGGCAGCTGTGGGCAGGACTGAGGTAAAGGAGGGAGGTCCTGGGACCTCAACAACTTGTGACCATCCATCCCTGAGTTTTGTAGCACAAAACTTGCTGTGAAAAAGCTCATGAAACTGGGACCAAGTGCTTACAGAGGCCGGGGACCCTCTGCTTTAGAGATTCCAAACAGGCAGAGCATCAGCTGGGTTCCCACTTGCTCAGCAGAGTTTGGGAACAGAATGGCTCAGTTTGGGAAGCAGATCTGTTTATCACTCACTAGAACTAACTGAACCAGGAACACTTTTATTAATTCTTACAGCAACGTGTAGATGCTATTGGGCAAAGGCTCCCAGCACTCACTGCCTTTAGTTACCTGGCCAAATGTAACAGGGCAGACTTGGAATGAATGGAATTGAATAGCAAGAGCTCTTTGCAACCTGAAGGCTTAAGGCAGCCAACAGTGCCCTCTTCGGGGTTCTTGCTGAATTCCTTCAGTGAATCAGGTGTTTACAAACTGCTGCCTGTAAAACGTGTTTTGCCTTTACTTTACTCCTCTTTGTATGCTACACACATGATGTGTGTAACACTAAGCACCAGTGGAAAACAAACTTATTCTAAAATAATTTTTCTAGTTGTTATTTTCAGTATTAGATACTGACAGGTGTCAGGCAGAGTACTTGGTCTCAGACCATGGCCCAGCATGCTTATATTAACTTTTAATCTATATGAAGACCAAGAAAAAATTCCATCTGAAAATAAATTACAGAATGAACTCGCCAGACTCCAGTTTATGTGCTGAAATACTCAGGATTTGGGTCCAGGTGCAATATCATAAACCAGAAACTGTCCAGGCTTAGCTGAAAGTCTGAAAATTCCCCTTTGCCCCCAGTGTATCATCACTGACCCCTGTGAGCCACCACTGGCTCCATCTGCATGGCCACTCTGCCTCCCCTCAGAGAAACTCCTACTCCATCACCACATAGAAAAGTATCTCAGGAGCCCTGAAGCACTACTTTAATATACATCACTTGAACTGCAGTTTAAATTACCTGGTCTGACTCTTTGCCCCTTGAGCCTGTGCTATCCCAATTCTTCTTTACAGTGGGAAGTCTCGAGAGAGTTTCCTTAGGTCTTTCTGAGCAACTCTGCAAAATTCCTTTGAGGTTCCCCCTCAGGTTATGCTAAAACAACTCTAAATTCTCAAGTTTGTAAATCAGACCTTGGTTCTAAAAGTTTTCAAAGCTTAATTAATCACAACAGGAATAGGCAGCCTTTTCAGCAACTGCCCAGCAGCTGTATTGATCCTACAAATGTACTCAGCATCACTGAAACACCAGCAAAATAATTTATGGCCAGTGACAGAACAGCTGCTACCAACAAATTATAACCAGAAATAAACAGATAATGCAGAGTTATGAAAGATAAAATTAGATGGGCAAAACTGAGATCTAGGGAGAAATAATCACAAATTGACACACCTAGTTTAAAATACAAAACCCCTGGAGCAATAGGAATGGTGCTCCAGTGGCACAGACAACTGTGCAGGAATCAATCTGAGGAAGGGCAGAGGCTAATAAGGAGAGGAAGGAAAAGCAAGGAGACATCTGACAGGCAAGATTGCTTGAGATAAAAAAATTAATGGGCATGGTTGATTTTCCCTCAGGTTCTGGAGATCAGGATGAAATGGAAACTCAGGGATTTTTTGTGTGAATTTTTTTGTGTGTGTGAAGAGAAATAAGAAAAACAAACACAGAACTACTGCAGCACGAAGGATTACTGATCTTTCTGTAAAAATGCAGATGGTGATGGATGCTCAGATGGTCTAGAAGATAAGGAAACATTATGAAACACAGCAGAGTATTTAATCTGCAAGGAATTGGAATAAAGGGGTTTCTATTTCCAAGGCTCTAATGCTGTAGCTCGAGCAGGTTGGACACAGGCACAGAAATGCAGTTGGCTGTGGCAGAAATCACTGCCTGTGTGCTGGGGGTTCCTGTGGAGGTGTAAGAAGAACTTGCTGCTCTGCACTGCACTG
>VWYE01026594.1:0-38388 GCA_013398995.1 Alaudala cheleensis
CCAGCCAGGCTGTCCCCTGCCTGATGTGGCCATGCCAGGAGGAGGACTTTGCATTTGTCCTTTTTGAATTTGATGGGGTCCCTGTCAACCCACTTCTTAAGGTCCCTCTGAGTGGCAGTCCTGGGACCCCAAGCTCAGCATCACCTGCAAAATAGGGAACATGCACTCCACCTTCACCTTTGGATTGCTGATACTAAACAGGGCATGTCCCAGTACAAACAGCTGCAGTCCTCCACTGGGAGTGAGCCTTTAGGCAGAATCCAAACCATTAACAACTACTCTGTGCCCAGAGATGAAGAGAGTTTCTAGCCAGCTGGTAGTCCTTCCATCTGCAGGATAACATCCTCACCTGGATACAAGGATGTTCTTGGACACTGTGTCAAAAGGGTTTGTACTGTCAAGCTGACAATACTTTGCTCTACCCTCATTCACAGATCTAGACTTTTAAAAAAGAAAGCAAGCAGGTCAGTCAGATATTATTCATTTCTGGTAAATCCATTCTGGCTATTCCCAGTCACCCCCTTCTCCTGTATGTGACTGGAAATTGCTTCCAAAACTTCTCCAGTGATCATCTAAGGAGTTGAAGTGAAGAATTCTTAATTCCTGTTCCTGCCTTTCTGAAGATTCAACAGCCTTTTCCATCCCTAGAGACCTCCCCCAAGCTTCACAAACTTTCAGCGACGATTCCTGACTCAGTCCTTTTCTACTGCTGGTATTTCTGATAACTCTGCTGCAGGCACACCCAACTGAGACATCTGGGAAGTGAATGCTGAAATAAAGACACCAAGTATCCTCAGCCTCATTATTTACACCTGCTCTCATTAAATCACCCATTCCTGTGGTAATTTTTGGGGTATAGCTACAGTCTGGGGGATGAAGAGATTGAGGACAGTCCTGCAGGGAAGGAGTTGGGGGTGCTGGTTAGTGAGAGGCTGGACATGAGCTGGCAAAGTTCTTGTAGCCCCCAAAGCCAGCCATTATCCTGGGATGCAGCAAAAGCAGCATGGCCAGCAGGCTGAGGGAGGGGATTCTGCCCCTCTGCTCTCCTGAGACCCCACCTGGAGGGCTCCAAAAATCCTCTCTGCCACGGAGACAGGCTGAGAGAGTCAGGATTGTTCAGCCTGGAGAGGAGATGGGAAGAACTTACTGTAGATTCAGACCAGATAGAAGGAAGAAATTTTTAATAAGAGTGGTTGAAACTGAAACAGGTTGCCCCAGGAAGCTGTGGCTGCTGCATCCTGGCAGTGTTCAAGGCCAGTTGGGGCTTTGAGCAAACTGGTTTAGTGAAGGTGTCCCTGCCCATGGCAGGGGTTTGGGAAGGGATGGTCTTTAAAGGTCCCTTCCAACCTGAACTATTCTGTGATTCAATGGAAAGTTTCCAGTAGATATTTTGCCTGAGTAGGTCAGTACTTTTTTGTTGTTGTTTGAGCTCAGCCTTTTACCCTGACCCACTTTTTTTACAGAACTATGACAATTTTGAAGGAAAAGCTGTTGTTTATTGTCTGCTCACAGAGCTGTAGAGTTGCAGTTATATAAATGCAGGTATTTCTCTGGCTCTGAATGTATTGAATGGATACTAATTCTACTTCTGACTGCTTACCAGAGCTCTGGGCTAAATAAAAGGATCACTAGCAGGAGGCAGACAAGAGAACTGTGTTAGCTTGAAAGCAGCACCAGCAGCAATCATCTACCTGTATGGAGTCTGGCTCAAACACACAGAAAAAAAGGATCAAACAGGGGAAGAGATAAGAAGATAAGGGGAAAGGGAGTGTAAGTTCTTTGGAAGAGAAGTAGAAATGCTGCAGGTGGAGGCAAATAGGGAGAACATTTACTGCAGTAGTGTTGATGGTTTTGTTTTCTGGTAAAAACAAACCAAGCAGCTACCTTCGTAATACTAATATCAAGTTCCAAGATTTACTGACATTTAAATGTTTTTTCTACAACTGCCAAAAGACCAGAAAACTTAGTGAGACAGCTGAGAGCTTTTGCCTGCATTGAGGTAAATGTAACACTAGAAAAACTGGAGTCTAAAGCAGAGATTAATTTACTGCCCTCAGTCATTAACCCATCATAGCAATCTTAGTTGCTTCCAAGTAACACAGTTGGGGTTTCGTTTGTTTTAGTGAAACATGAGGATGTTAAAAGAAACAGGGCAATACAAAGGCTGGAATAGTTCAGAAATGAGAGAGCAAAATGAGCCAAACATTGACACTTTGAAATCGGGCACATCAGTGCCTGATTGAGCAAGCCAGGCAGGAAAAATGAGGTAAGAAACAGAGGTAAGTGACAAAGTCAGCAGAGCTTGCAAAATAAATTCACACTGAGTTTATCTAGACCTGTTGCTGTTTCATGAGGGTCTATTAAAATCCAGCTGAGAGCAGAGGCAACTGAGAACTCTCTCCAAAAACTCAGGGATCAAAGTCAGTGGACAAATACCCAAAGCATGCCAACACAGTTAATTTGAAAGGTGATTGTTTGTCTCATTCCAGAGAAGTGAATAAATTAATGGACTTTGAGATTCCACTGCCAAAATGCTCCACTGAATAGACTGAGACAACTGTTGAGTCATTTGTGTTGTCACTGACCTTTTTTCAAACTCTATTCTCTGTGCCTATTAATCCACCTTCCAAAATAAAACTATCACAATATTATGTTCCAAAGAGGAGGGGTTTTTTTTAGTCATCATTTTAGTCAGCAAAAAGCAAGCAATCTATAACTTGCCTCATTTTTTAGACCTTGCTCAAAGTAGTATTGCTTTTTTATTATTATTGCAGCATTTGATATTACTACTTGCCTTAAGGAATGGATACAAGATCCCTCTCCTGGGGTTTCTAGGAAAAGCTTTCAAAATAAATAATAAATAGCAACTGTTTATGAACCAATCAATGTGAGGAAAAGAAGGATGATGAAAGTACAATACTAAGTTGTGCATCTGCCATAAATTATTGAAATTAAAGAGAAAGATAGTAAAATACTCAAATTCAACTTTTTGCAGTAATTTGGCTGCACTCATATTTTATCATTTGCCATAACAGAGGTCAAATTTTCCAGTTGCATAATGTCACAGAGTATAGCAATGGATTACACCAGCAAAAAATGTTTAATTGCTATCATGTACACATGAAAATAAAAAATTAGACTACTCTTTCATTCAAATCATGAGACTGATTCAAATTTACCAATCATTAACATTAATTGACTGCAATTCAAATCAAAGAGCAACAGCTGCATCCTGTTTTCTAGGCTTTGGGGAGGGTGATGTTTTTGAAAATAATGAATTTGCATTCACACAGTTCTTACTTTTAAACATCAGAAGGAATCAGTCAAAACTGGGGACCACTGCACAAGCTGTGCAAACCCTGCTTCCTTTTTAATAAGCCAGTGTCGATTGTGTCAGTGGCAATATTGTCACAGAGCACTGTGGCAGTGAGGGCAGCACATCAGCAGTGACAGGACAGTGCTTTCTCTTAGAAGGAATAATTACAGGTTCACATGAGCTGATAGCCCTGAGTAGGCTGCACAACACAAAGAACTGGGCACACACTCTAAGGGATGCTAAACCTCAAGAGCTGGCATGCTAATCTCAGGAAAACTTTTGATGACCAGCACATCTGAAAGCTTAACTCTGAATTCCAGGAAGCTTGACTCAGCCCTACCTTCTTCCAGGATGGATAAATGGGGAGGTTCATGCAGCTCACCACACAGGTGTCTTTGAAGTGGAACATTAAAAACCTGGTGGCTGATCTATCCACAGCAAGTATTTCAGATTTTACAGCAGTCCCTAAAAGCAAAACTTTACTCAAATACACCTCCAGAAAGAATTTTCCTTCCACCTTTGGTGCTGTGCAGAATTTTCCACCCATTCAATTTCCACAGAGGATGAAATGGTCCCTTAATATACTGAGACTCCAGTAAGAATTACTTCAGATCATGGTATATTTTTCCCTGATTAGTTTCCTCCAAATGCACTTGGACTACAGCAGAGGAATACAGGAACCACTGCCAGATCAGTCTCATTCTCTTCTGACAAAGGTCAGTGCTGAATACTTCAAAAATGAGTTTGACAGCCAGCTTTTGAGGGCACATTCACCCATAAAAACACATGATTATTTTTCCATCAGCAACCAGTAATATCCTGAAACCTGCTGTCTTTCATAACTCTACCTGATTGGAAGGCAAACAACATCTGTTTTTTAATTTAATAAATCTAATCTTTAGTAAAAATAATAATAATATTAAAACAACCTGCTGCTCTCTTGGTGTTGATGATTTTCAGTGGCAATGAGTTCCACGTGCTTATTATGCAGTGCAATACAGATTTATATGATTTTAACTAGTTTTACATCTCTTGCCCTGCAATTCTTATAAATAACTTCTGGTATTATGGCCAAAAAATCTGCTTTACATTATAAAAAATAGTGCATATTTTTATGCACCTCTAAAACTCCTTTAGCATTCACAAACTTTTCTACTTCTCTTAATAAAGAAAGCTTTCCACATCTCAGCCTGACTATTCTCTAAACATCTTCTCATTCTCCTGTGACCTTGCTGAAATATAGGGCAGGCAGAAATAAACACAAGAATTCAAGGAGGAAATAATGAGATAAAATAGATTTCTGTTTGGCACTTTAACACCTGAATAATGTTTTCACCTCAGATATGGATGAATGGGATATGGTCACCCTAAAAGTGCTTATGTGAGAGATGCTCATGCACACTGAGCTACACCTGAAGTAACTTTACCTGACAGCACAAGATCCCACATGGGATCCAAACACACCCAGAACCAGGGGGAATACCTGGGGTGGGAGCCCCTTCTGAGCCCCCTGCCAGTGTAAACACCCATGTAAGCTGCACTTGATGCAACAACTGCAATAATTATTAGCCAAGAAACACTCCTTCCCTACTTACAGATATGTTTGTCTGACTTGGACACTTCTACTCATACTGAATGGTTTGCACTAAGCAGAATAAAGAAAACAATATTTACTGAACTGCCTCTCAAAATGCCATGGGATCCTCAAACTGGAGAGCACTATTATAAACATGTTCACTGCTTTCTATTTCAGAACTTTATCTGTTTCAACAGATGTCCAAGATAAGACACAAGTGACAGCACTTTTAAAACTGAACTTGGTTAAAAAGACAAGTAGAAATATTCAAGTTCTGCCTTTTCTTTTTATGGAAAAAGTGCACATATATGTATTCATCCATAGATATATGTGTAGTAATTTGTAGGACAGGGGTTTTATGTTCCTTTATGAAATTGTGACACTTAGCTAAATAGCTAAATAATATCATCTGATTAAATATTTCAATGCAATTTATTTCTGACTGGCAAAGGAAGGGTAGAGGCCACTCCACCTCTGCAGCACTGTTCAGAGTTGCCTAAAGTACAGGATCCTGAAATGGGGGAAGAAATAAGCTCCTAGGTACAGAACACCCCTCACTCCTGCTGCTGGCGCTACACTCTCCCATGTCACACTCACTAACCCAACGTAATCATTACAGAGTATTATCTCAAAATAGAGCATTTTCCCACTCTTGGGATCTCCTTTTCCAGTTTGTGCCACAGTGCAGCAATGATGCTCAGAAATGCAGTGATGTGATTGAAGCATCTTCCTCAAGTGTCCTGCAGGAACCCAAACGTGGATTAAAACTCGGCTGCCTCACAGCAAAGCCTGCATTCAGTGGCCACTCACATCATTTCCAGTTTCACCACAACCTTCCCTGTCCTCACACACCACCAAAAAGTACCCAGAAAAGCGGAAATTGTGAGTAACAGCTTCTGCTTGTCCCTGTTCTCCACACCACCTCACCTTGGCAGCAGAGCACACAGGCGTGTGCACAAACAATGAGATGCATTTTATATTCCAGAGCACAAAATGAAACAGCTCTGTGACAGCACAAGGCAGTTTTTAACTCTCCTAAATTAGCATCTCAATCAATAAGCAGGGAGCTGCCATGCACTGCAAAACAGAAAAGCAGATTGACAACATGCAACAGAAGCAATCTTAGAAGTTCACAGAAATAGAAGGATACTTCTTAGAAGTGCAGTTTCTCACACACACACAGCGCATGTAAGCGAGTGATCTTATTTCTTCCCTTCCCCCAGCACAACTTTAAAGTAAAAACATTAATTAGAAAAAAAAAAAAAGAAAAGAGACTCTCTGATTGATGACAACACTGTAAATTTAGAACAAAGGCTGACAGAAATAACCTATTCCACTTGGCAATTACAGCTCTTAACTCTCGTGCAGTGTTGCTGCTACAGACACCTGTGCAATCGCGGTGCCGCGAGATGCAATTCCCAGCAGGGAGGACTGCAGATTTAGCAGACTAAGCAAAAGCCTGGCAGCCAGCAACTCCTCGGTCTGCATCCGAGTGTGAATTCCTTCGTGATGCTGGACAAAAATTTATCTCACTT
This sequence comes from Alaudala cheleensis, assembly GCA_013398995.1. Classification (NCBI taxonomy): domain Eukaryota; kingdom Metazoa; phylum Chordata; class Aves; order Passeriformes; family Alaudidae; genus Alaudala; species Alaudala cheleensis. Next base: position 6,428 of record VWYE01026594.1, read on the forward strand.
CCAGCTTTTTCATCTACAGTCTGGGTGAAGAAAACTGCAGGGATTACAGCAGGGTTGGTGAAACATTTTTGGAGACGTCAGCATTTGCCACAAAAACATCAGGTTTAATATTATGGCAAATGGTGTTGAACATTATGCCTGTGGATCATAGAAATGTAGAAGGACATTCAAAGTTAAGGGGTTTACAGGATTTTCCCGAGTTTTCTATTTGATGAGCAGTCTCTGCATTAAATACAGTCAGGGTGCCTTACAGAAAAGCGAGCAGTTTTAACATGGTTGCCTGCTGTAATAACCTTTTTTATTATTAATATGAGCTTTGAGGAGAGATTAAATAAAAGAGTCACATATTTGATTTTCTTGCATTACAAGCACCTAGCTCAAATCACCACTCAGGATTTCCAGTATGAGGCAGTTTGTGCTTCACAGAGATAAGAATTAAAAAAAAAAAGAAAAAAAAAAGAGAGAAAAAAAGAAAATGGAAATATTTCTGTTAAGTTTTAATTCTTTTTCTCCCTGCAAACAACAAATCCACAAATGCCTTACATTTTCTGAAGCCAACTTCCCCTCCTGACTGCTTGCCTGTTCTTTATCATCCCCTCATAGACACCTCCGCCCTCCCCCCGACTCCTTTGGAGCAGCATTGACGGTGCACATTGATTCTCTCTGCAGATATAATAGTTCTTTCACTGCTGCTGCTTATAATTATAGCAATGTGTGTCACTCAGTAATAAGACATTCAATTATTCTTGGCCCCGTGAAGTGTAACCCTTCAACTCACAAGACCAAAATCGAGGAGCATCAGCCGCCCCCCCCCCCCAAAACATTATTCTGTTCTAGTTTTTTTTCTTTTTTTTCTTTTTTTTTTTTTTTTAACTTTGCCTTGCAATTCCGATCCTCAGTGGCCACTTGAAACTGCAGGAGTTTCACTGCAAGGAATTGGCTGCCAAGCTAACACAATCAGTCCCCTCAGCAAAGAGCAAAAAAAAAAAAAATCTCTTTTCCCCATTAAATACATTTCAATCCCTCTGCATCATAACAATGCCAGCTAATTTTAAAGAAACAAAGTTGTCCCAGAGTTTGACACGAAATGGGGGGGACAAATTAACAATGACGTAACAGCACTGGCAAGAGAGAATTTTAAAAGCGATATGAACAATCTTTAATCTTTTATCGACAGATTTCCTCTAGGAGACTCCTTTCTGAAAGGCAAAAATCACTGCGCCATCCCTGCTAAAATCTCTTAAAATAAAAAGAATTAACTGAAGCTTACCTGTACTGGAATGTCATATTTGTAATTTTTATCTTTATTTCCTCTCCGTGGCGAATTTCTCCAGTCATTTCAAAGAGTTTGTTAGCCATTTTCTCATAAACTTTGGCATTCCTTTTAGTTTGTTTCAGCTCATCAAAAAATTCTTCCCAAACCAGCATTAAACCTCTCATTTCTGCATCAGTCCAGTTTCTGGCCCTCCTGTGTTTCTCAGTCTGAGAAGAGACAATGTAACTGGGAATTTCTGCTGCAGCCATTGCTGACTGACCTAAAAGGGTTTTAAAAGAGGACACTTAATATAGATTGAGTTTTTAGTTTAGGTTTTTTGTAGTGCAAGACATGCATATGTGGATAAAGAATTTGAATGACAACAGAACATATGAAACCTTTTTGCAACAGCTTGAAGCTTGAGTGCACAAAATGGGGCCTACATCTGACAGGCAGGAATTTAGTTAAAAGCTTTTAAACAGAGAAACGTCATTTTGATGTCACGTTTCCATAGCAACAGAGCAACTGCATAAGCTACAACAACAAAAACCTTTTAACTGAAAGCCAAAGAATCAGGACAAAGTTGACAGGCCATCAATATTAAAGCTTTTAAACACTTTAGGTTTAACAAAAAAAAAAAGATCTATGCAGCCTTTGAGAAGCTACTTTTAAGTTTCTACTTCTTTTTTAGCTTTCCCTTACCTTTTAGGCAGACAATCTGCTAGCAGGGGGTCATGGTCGCCTGAACGAGCTTTTAAGTTGTGCCTTGACAGACTCTCTAGGAGGTTGCAAGGACTGAGGCCATGTACACAAAAAAAAAAAAAAAAAAAAAAGCTTTCTTTTGCAAAGATATTCTGCAAAAAGAATCAGCCAGCTTTATGAAAACTATACATCTCTAAGCTAATAAATGTTTAAGCAGGCAGGCTCATTAAAAAGGAGCCTGCATCTGGGCTTCAGAACATGCAAAAAATAGTATATAAGTGTTTATGCAGAGAGAAATATATACAAAATTTCAATATAAAGCCACTTTTTTTCCCCGAGATGTTTTGCTGCTGATAAGCACACACTGCAGTCCTGTCAGTATGAATTTGCCTTTGTAGGTATGTATTACTGTATGTGTATTTTGTATTCCTAGTAATTTAGATGCTATTTATGCAGCCTGTGTTCTGCCTTAGGACTGCAGCAGAAGCATTTCACCTGCTTTATGGGCAACCTAAAAGGATTATTCAACGAGTTAAAAAAAGGCTGCGAGATGCTTAGAACTGTGAATAAATTGCTTTGCTGTAAAACAAGCATTTTGAGCTGGTTTTTATATAGGGCTAAATTGTGCCAGCAGTTATATCAGAGAAGCAGGGCTTATTCATTGTATTAAACACTGCAATACAAGCAGTGGGCCAAATCCTGCCCCACTTACACTCCTGCAATGTGACAATAATCTTCACTAAAGAGTGAGATGCAGCAACTGCATTAATCCCAGCAGTACCACCAGCTAAATAGAAAGATGTTGATGTCCTACAGTCCCGATAGAATTGTGTTATGTAAAATATAAATAAATAATCCACGGACCTTTCTTATTATTATTTGTCTGTTTCAGCATACAACAGCAATAACGACCTCACTGCAGGGCATTTCCTGAAGATTAATGGCAGGCAGGGGTTAATGGCCTGAGGCTCACCCAGTCAGTCGTTAATCCCCAGGAAATGTTCTGTGCCTCAATCCTTAATGCTTAAGTATCCTATAAATTGTAAGTCTTCTCATAACCACATCCTTGATCTTAACAATAGTTTAAAAACGCACTGCTTGGTTTGCATCCTGGAGATGGCAAAGAGAGCACATAATGTTCCTAAAAGGTACACTCCTGACATTTGTGGGACCATTGCCTACTTTCTATTTTATTTACTCTACTGCATATTACAAAAGGCACAACAGCATACCATAGAACAAGGTGGAGGTATGGGGGGGTAGAATTACATATACTTTACACAGGAACTTCCACTCATCCAGCCCTGAACATGTCTCTGTCAGAAATATACCTGCTGAGTCACTGCCTTCCTAAGGGAAAAAATAAAAAGGAAAGAAATCATGAAAAAATCCTCTAGCTTCCAAATAACTGCTTTTAACTACTAATATGACAGCCTAGCAACTATTACCTTTAAAAATGTGTAAATAGCAGCATATGTTGTGGTGATGATCTTGCATGGTTTGTCTCTTGGGTGGCCAGCTGGGAGACGTCACATGATCAGGGGACAGATGGTGGTCAGAAGAGGATCAGCTGATGACACATTCATTTTATTAATTTATTGTTTTGTTTTGAAATTCCTGTCACTTAACCTTGGGCTTCAGGCAGCTCTTTGAATAAACCCCTACCAACCTCGGCTGCCTGTGGTCACAGCCAGTGGCTGGGCATCAGCAGGACAAGTTTAAGGAAGCAATGGAGAGTCCAAGAGGAAAATACCATGGCTTTGGGTCTGACTTGGAACTAACACACACTGCTGTAAAGCCAGGCTTGCTTTTCAACCTTTAACCATCCATTAGAGGTTTGTTTTTCTCCCTCAGACTTTAAACCTCCTCTGTTGTGAAAATGCTGATTAACACCACTGAAACCCACAGCACGATACACACAAGTTGTCAAAACCCAAAGATATGTGTGGTCTCTGCTTTAAGGATATTTTTAATCCAGTTTCAAGTACAACAACCAGGACAGGCTGGGTGAAAACCTTTCCAGCTGCACCAAGTTTTTTCTGTCAGAGTCCACAACTATTCCTTCCCCTCTCCATCCACATGTGCCTGGCATATGTGTGGCTGCTCCTTGTGCTCCGTGCTGGCCCCCAGACCCCGGGATCCTGCAGAAGGGGGGCAGTTGTTTCCCTGTGAAATTCACATCTCAACTTTTCTATATGCTGTTTCCTATTAGTGTACTTGACAGATTGATATAGTGGCATAGTGCTATTGAACATCTGTTAAATAAAAGAAATACTTTCTAATAATACCTCCCTTATTCCCCTCCTCTCAGCACCTGAAGGGAATCTAAGTTTCAAGGACTCAGGTTCTACCCCCTCCTCTGAAAAAGTCGTTGATAATAATTATGGAGACCCCACATGCCTCCTCTGCCTCGCCAAAGCACATGTGCCAAGTGGCTGATAAAGTGACTGTTTTCCTACGTGGGTCTGAAAGCAAGAAAATTTTATTTTATCCCCAAATAATTCCTGCAGTCTTTGCCAGAGCCAGGGGAGAGGAAATACACCTCTCCAGGTGTGCCTCTCTGCTGATGTCCTGCAGATCTGTGCAGTCCCTAGGCATCACTAAGCCCTTGTCCTGGTCCCTGAGGTGGGACAAACAGCTAAGACAGAGCCAGCAAACCTTTTCGGGGAAGAGCAGCTCTGTGTCAGCAAGAGCAGTCCCTGCCCAGGACGAGGGCACTGGGAGGATAAGCTCTGTTAGCATTTGGCTGCTTCTTGCCCATCTCAGTTAGAGGCCAGTCAAGATTTGTCATCTACCCCGAAGACTGGCTGGTCATGGAACCCAGAATAACTGCTGGCATGACAAGCTGCAGCTCTGCCAGACTGCAGGCACTGATACCCCTGCTGCACTCCCCTCTGACACCTGATGGCAGAGTCCTCCAGCACCAGCTTCCTCCAGACCACACAAGCAACTGAAGCTGCAACTGTTCTCATCAATAAAATAAGGATGTTAAAGTCTTGGAATCCACTGATATGCATAAGAGAGCTACTGGGTACACCTTTGTATGTGACTTCCCTCTGTAAGGGAAAGTTCTCCACTCTCCTGCTCACCCCGGTCCCTCCTCAGATGGGCACTGCTGTAACAAGTTCAGAAGAATTGTGAACAAGTCCAGAAGATATTCTTGTGAACACCTCACTGTGCTTGGGTATCTCACTTGTGCCTTTCCTCTCAATGCACACACTCAACGCTCAGAGGAACATGAATTTAGTGATCTTCTTGCAATTCTGCTCTTCATATCATCTGTCTGAACACCCTACCTTTTTTGCAATCCTTATTATCTGCTTGAATAATAGCTCTCACAGCTGTTCCACCTTTCATGGTGATCTCTAAAGATAACAAACCTCAAACAGGGTAGAAGGGTTTATAATTTGCAGCTGTGGATCTAATGAAGTTCCCCTCTAAATGCTGAGTTTAGACAACTCCATTAATCCTTACATATCTGTTGACTAAACCTCAGGTGATCTGTGCTAACTGACTGTGTATACAGCCTTGAGCTTTGCAAGGGTGGGCTAACGCGTGCCAAATAAAACTTCCCATAGCCAAGTTTTAGGGAATGGTGCTTTCCCCTGTGCCTGCAGGGGAATAACGGCTTCAGTCACTCAAGCACCAGAGCCCAGCCCACAATCTGAGCCATTCCACTGTGATTACAGAGGAGCATGTCTGATCCTGCTGATGGGGACTGTGGTAGAAGTCAGGCTGGAACTTCTGGGCAAATAGGAATTTATTCCACTTGGACACAGGAGATTTCTCCAACTTCTCCTAAATATACTTCCATGTCTGAAATCCCCATGGGAGCTGTCTGCAGGGATGCTGACACACAGGTCACTGCCTATAGGGATTTTCAGAAGTGGAAGAACATTAACTTTGGTTCAGGAGAGTCTTGATACCAATTGGCAGCAAACACCTTTGGAGCAGTGACACCAGGAGTTTCCTGCTGAAGGAGCATCACCCCTCAAAGACAGGGCCAACTCTACAACACATGGGTACCTCAGCAGACTATTTATAATGTCTTGGTTACACAAAACTAAAAAAAAAAAAAAAACCAAAAACAAAAAAACACCAAACAAACAAAGCTGCTTTCACCCTTTGTGTTTGGGACAAGCTGTTAAAGGCAAGGTTGTCCAAAGCACAGGTTGGCCACTGCTCCTTGCAGTCCTCTGGTCTAACCCACCAGGAGCTTAATACATGTGGTAATAACAAATCTTGGCAGTGGATAGTGACTGCAGAGCATGTGTTCATTCTCTGGGAATTTCAGTGCAGACACACCTTGATAACTCTGCTTAGAAGGGTCAGTACTGTGTGCATGTATGTCTAAAAGCATTTGGAGTTTGCATTGCAGGGGGGATACTGTGTTGTAAGTTCAAAAAGGCTGCTGCTGATGGGAGGCTGTCTCCCGCCCCACAATTTGCTATCCACTGGGCTTGAAGGCCCACTTTCTAAATCTTACAGAGAATTATGGGTTTAGTATCTCTGACTGCTGCCTACTGCAATCTGCTATGATTAAATGCAAAGCCAGGACAGAAGGACTGGGAAACGAGACACTGGAGAGCAGCAACTGTGACAAAGGACCTGGGAGTCCTGGTCAGTTGCAAGTTGAATATGAGTCAGCAGTGCCCTGGCAGACAGGAGGGACATCCATGTCCTGGGGTGCATCCTTGTGGATCCCTTCCAGCTCAGGATCCTCTGTGATACCATGATCCTCTATGAGAGAAGAAATACTCTGTGAAATACTCTGTGGGAGAGGAAATATTCTTCCAATACTTCTGGAAATCTTGGCCAGAGAAGATAGGCTGGGACAGATGATCAGGAGGAGAAGCTGTCTCTTTTTTTCTCCTCCATTAAATCAACAATGAAGCTGCTGTGTTCAGAAGAGTTCTGGAACCAAGGAGCTCACCCAGAGGCAGGGAAGCTCCTTTGTGGCAGTGGTGCCTGGCTTAGGAACTCCAATGAGGTCCATGCACTGTTCAGTCTGTCAGTCTCCTTGGGTGATGGGGTTATGGGGGTTTGGAAAGGCTCAGAAGCGACAGAAAACCATAGGGCTGTGAGCACAGAGCCATCAGGTCAGTGCTGTGGAGCTGCACACAGACACAGCTTGTGCATCCCTACTGCCTGTGAGGGAATTTCAACAGTACAGCAGCATTTGCAAAGGAAGCCCTGAGCTACCCAAAGTGCAGGAGGGTCTATTACAAACACAGAACAAAAAAAAAATTATTCAGGCTGAGGAGAAACACTAGGTGTCTTGAGATACATAAAAAAGGCAGTCCCTATCCTCAGAGGGCCTGCAACTTAATTGGGACATGCCACAAGGGAAACAAACAGGAGGGAGCAGAAGGGACAAGTGACAGCAACACATCACTGAGCAAAGGACTTTGCATGGTTGGATAGCTGTTTTGTACATCTGAAATAAATAACACCTGCCCAAAAATGGGTGCTGTGGAGGAGGCTGGCTGAAGGGAAGGCATCCTTACTGGGGCAGAGAAGATTTTGGTATGACAACACTTAGAACAAAACCAAGAAAAATAAAGGTTTCCACATAAAAGCCCTGCCACAGGGCTGTCTGAGTGACAGGTCTCCCTGCTGGTGGAGCAGGGCCCTGGGCAGCCCAGGAGAACTGTGTTCTGGCAAGGTGCAGGTGAGCTGCAAGAAGCTGGAAAGGATTTTTGTTTCATTTTGCAAGAAACCTCCTGCTTAAATTTCACTGTATTCAGAACGTTTCCCAAAAGCATTTTGATCTTGCTGAACTGGCAGATTCTGACCAAAAATATCTCCTTTGCCTATTTTAGTAGTAACCATGGAAGCCAGCTTTGCACCGACACTCAGTTGGAGAGAGGATGGCGAGAGACAGCGAGGTGAATGCAGACAAGCTGGGAAATGAGGCTTCAGCAGTTTTTGTGGTCAGATCAGGAAGCATTAGCAGGCAAGGGGGAGAACTGGAATTACATGAGGCTTTAGAAGAAGGAGCTCATGGACTGCAGAGAACCCAGAGAATTCACTGTTTGCAGAAACCAGGTACACACTGGTATGTTCATAGTAATTAGATTAAAATTACAATACTGAGACTTTTTTTTAAAATTACTTTATTTCTTTAAGTTTAGCAGAAACACAGACACTCGTGCTACAGACCCTAGCTTAGCATATTGGAGAGGGAAAAAAAAATCCCTTATGTCCAGAAGGTACAAGTAATCACTGCCCAAATGTCTGGCACTTACAATATTATGCAGGCAGGATGCCAAACTAGATGGACTTCGAGTCACACATGTTCCTAAATTTTCAGGCATACAGGAAAAGAAAAGCCATATGATTTAAGATTTAGGTATATAATATTGAAAGCAAAGCACATCAATTCTACATGTGTCATAGTCCCAATTTATAAAAAATTGAGAATTTCCTAGATTTCCTTACTCTTAAGAAATAATTTGCAGGTCCTTAGCATATGGAACAACTCTGCAGTACATAGTATCTGACATACTCCTTTTCTGGCAAGCAAGCAACAAATCATATTAAAATGAAAATCTCTCAGTTCCCAATGAATGGTTTCCCAAATCCCACTTGAAAGAAATTGTTTTGGCCCTGCTTACTTACTGGGGTTAGTCAATAAGTCCTCCTGCCTTGTTTGGTTTTTAGCACATTTGAGCCAGTTACATGCTGAAAAGTGTCTAAGTCATTAAGAACTGCTATGCAAATATTGCTCTTCCAGAAGCAAATTCCTCTGAGAACCTGTCCTAAACACTTCGCTTTAGACATAAACCGTGAGTTAATCCGGTTTGGATTTGAGATGTATCACAAAAGAAGAAAAATAATCCCTGTCGAGCGCAGGGCTGCCCTGTGCCTTGTGCCGAGTGACGCTCCCGTGACTCAGCAGGGCAGGAAGGGAAAAGCCGTGTCACAAAAAAAAAACCACAGGTGACGGCAGCTGGAGCGCATCGTTTGTGCCCCAGCAGGAACGGATGCTGCTGGTGTCACCCCATGCTAACTGCAGCCTGAGAGGCAGGTCAGAGGTGTTCAGATAAATGCCAGGAGGAGGTTATGAGGCTGGGAATCGATCCTTTAGAGGGGCCATGCGGCGCAGGGCTCCGGCTCAGCGGCTCCGTGCAGCGCTGCGGGACCAAGCATCGGAGCTGCCTCCACCAAGCGGCTTCCAGCTCGCTGCTTTTCCAGGAAGAAGAGTGCCGTGGGCCCTCTTCCAGCAACCTCAGAGGAGCTGCAATGCGAGTTGCTGGCAATTCGCTGCCAGAAGCCCGGCCTCGCTGCTCAGAGCCTGCTACTGCCTTGGCAGGCGGCTGCATCCCCCTCACAGCTGCCTGCATCCCCGCACTGTCCCTGCCGGACTCCCTGCCAAGGCTGGCAGTGGACGTGGGACGGCCGGAGCAGCCCCTTGTCATCCCACAGCCACCCTGCGGGTGAGCCCGGCAGCTCCCGGGAGCACCTCACACCGGCTCCTCTCAGATGGGATTAGCTCCTGTTGTTCTGCGGTTTAATCACCCGTAGGTTTTCAAAATAAAAAGCATTAAAATCCAAAGATGTCTGCCAAATGGAGAAAGGCAGGAGTTTTTCTGACTCTCTTGCATTTCTGCTCGGGGACCCAAGCCTACCCCCAGCTGCAGCCCTTTCCCCTAACAAGGGTTCACGCAGCTCTCGAGCCCCTCAGAGGAAAATTTAAATATTTAAAAAAAAATACTTCAGAAAATATATTTAGGGCACTGGAGGTTTTCATATCAGTTCATAAAAGATTTAAATACTAAACTGTAAATGGTGTTTTGGGTATTACTGCAAGGCAGCCTCAGGAATGGAAATTCAAGAGAAGTGCTGCAACCCATAAAGTTCAGACAGTAATCTTAAAAGTACTCTTAAAAGCCTGCCTCATCTGAGAGCTGCCAAAAAGGTAAGTAAAACCAATTCACCAGCACCCTCATGCTGTGATAGAAAAGGAATGGATCTACTTCAGTGGTTGCTAATGGAAGCTGAGACCATGAAAGAGGCAGATGCCATTTCTGGGATGGGCTGACATCAATGTCACCCATCCCACAGCATCCATGTCCTTACATTGGAAGCATATACATCTTCCAAGTGACCTGCACTTTATTCCCAATGCCATGCTCAAACTGTTTCAGGGGAGTGAAGTTCCCCTGAGAGCTACTGATGGGGCCTGTGAAGTCCTGTGTGGTCTGTGTTTGCAAATCCTTCCCCCAAAAGGATGACTTCTGCCTTTGTGCAGATGATCCACACAAATTCTTCAGCTACCACAACACTGAGCAGCATCTCCAGACAAAGACAGGATTGGGAACTTCAGCATCAACTCTCAGGTCTCATGATAGGCAGGAGGATGACCCATCTCAATGTAGAAAGCTTTATTGCAATGTGTAACATTGCCCCTTTTAACACAGAGGTTTGCAGTATTTGGGGTCCTGTGATCCTGATGCCTTGAGAGGCTCCCTAGTGCAGAGGCTAGACAGTGTTCCAAGAACAAAGTAGGTATTTCTTAAAAAGGCCTTCAAAGGACACACCTTGGGCAGTACAAGAGCCTGGCTGAGGCTACACCCAAGATGGATGATGGGTCACACGTTTTCACACTTTTATAAGTTTGGTCCATTTATATATTGGAGTTAATTGTCCAATTACAGCTTCAGGTTATGAAGTCCCATCCTCCCAGATTGCTCTCCTCAATTCACTGTTTATACTTTTTGGGGCCTGAAGCTGCAATAGTGTCCTTGGTTCTGGGGCTGGAAAAGGATTGTTTTGTCTGACTACACTGTGAAGGGAACTTGCTAACAATTTATGTGAAGTTCGGAGTTATATACCAATGAAGCACAGAATCTGGAAAACATGGAAGCTAAAACTTAAGGTATCAATCCCTTTTGGTTCTCTGGTCATCCCAGGGATAGCCAGGAAGGGCCATCTACCCTTCTCACATCCAAATATGCCCCTCCAGCCAGCTTTCTGCCTCAGGACCCAACACCTCCACTTGCTGCCTCCATAAGCCTGGACTGCAATTGCTGTCATGTTCCTCACTGACTCCTGGCTTCTTCCTGCTGTTTTCCCCTCACATTGGCTCTCTGCTGTTTATCACACACTACTCTCTGCTCCTATCACTCTCCATTCAATGGGCTTCGGTTTATATTCCAGCCTTACATGCCACTCTGATCCAGGCATTATCTTCCATTGTTCTGGCTAAAACTAAACCAAGGAGCATGTCCTCACTTCCTCTTTTGGCTGCAGTGCAATGCTGCCAGCAGACCCAGCAGCCCACAGCCCAAGGACACACTTCCCAGCTGGCACAGGAGCATTCTGGCCAGCATGAGGAAGCCCATCTGCCTCCTTTCATAAGTTCTGCTGAACTAATGTACACCCACAAACCACATTTGGATGCAAACTTCTCCAAGTTCAAGACCAGGTGTCCAGTACCACCAGAGGTCTTAAAATCCTGCCTAGCATTTTTCACTCAAGGTGACTTTCAGTGTTCTAGCCCAGAGGATGTGCCCCAAGTGTAGGTCTGTGCAGGGAAAACAGCATCATTTGCTTGGCTATGAAGACCCACTGCAATGTGGTTATTCACAGAATCACAGACTGTATCAGCTGGGAAAGGACCCATCAGGATCTTCACTCCCTGCTATTCATAGGACTACCAAAAACTGAGCCATATAACCAACGAGCATCGTCCAGACACTCCTTGAACTCAGCCAGGCTTAGTGCCATGACCACTTTCCCAGGAGCCTGTTCAATCACTGACACCCTCTCAGTGAAGAATCCCTTTCTAATGTCCAACCTGAACTTTCCCTGATGCAGATTTGGATGCAAGCAAAGCTATGACTGCACCAAAAGGAGTGACAGTGTCCCTGCCATCACCCATTTCTCAGCTGAGTCAATCATGCAAGTGCAATCAAAAAGATTAATTTAAATTATGGATTAACTGGCCTCAGTTCCCCTGTGGCAGATTAGCAAGCGCTCAAATGACTTCTTTTTGGCAGAAAAGCTGCCTCCAGTAAGTGGGCAAAGATTTTTCTGAAGAGTAACAAAACTGAAGAGCTACAGACCAGATTTTCAGTACTGGAGAGCTGAACCTATTTCCAGCTGAGCTTCATAGGGGACCAGGCATATACAGCTTAAATAAGAAACCTAACTGGGATGTTTGAGGGGGAAATGCAGACCTGAAGTGTATGGAACCTAAAACCACACAGATGCAGGAGACAGGCAGCCTGAAGATGCAAGCACAGACAAGCTGTCTGAAGGGAGTCCGTGGCAGATGTGAATGGCACCAGGGAATTCTAATTTGGTTTCATCCCTGAACATTCAGTTGACAGATTTCTGCATAGCCAGAAGGATCCCCATGTTCTTTAGCAAGTCTTCAATTCCTCAGAAGGTTGGAATTCTTTTTGTTATAAAATACAGCTTTAATGACTGTAGGACAAGGGACCTAAACAAAGAAACAAGGAACCACCATCTGATCACAGAGAAACAAGACTAAACAATTTACAGCAAATCAAACCAGTTTACAGCACAGTGTCTCATTCTGGTTTAGTGGCCAGTGTTTTCCATTCTCTGTGCAAACAGGAGGACACTGTGTTTCCCAGGGGAGGCACTCTTGTGCAACTGCTATTAGAGGCAATTGGACAACTCCAAAGGACTTAAAAAGTCAGCCCTGTTCTCCCCCCACCTCACTCCCCTTATTGTAAAAACTACTTGGACTGGCTTTAGCTCCTCTTTTGCTGTGGTTTTCAAAGAGCTCAACAACCTGATCCACAAACCTTGCAGAAAAAGTACAACTGCCTCTTGTCAGCATCTCACCAGCCATACAGATGAAAATATTCCCCATGCTGACTTTAGTGCCTAGTAGCAATATCCCAGTGGCTGAAGCCACTCAAGCAGACCAAAAATGCATCACAGGCAGCAGGCTAAAACGTTCAGTGCTTGTGTCATGGTTCTCTCCATTTGCAGCTTCTTTCCTCTCTGCACACTGTGCTTCTTGATAACTGGACAGGCAGATTATATTAAAGCTCGTGCCTACTCTGTCAAATGATTTCTCATCAAGTCTCAGCAGGAACTAATTGAAGATTAAACTAATCATTCCTTGAGGCCTCTTCTGGAGTGTTTTAGCACTTTTTGCGAATCCATTAAGGAGAACTTCAGTGAAGTGCTGATCTGGCAGGACCACTGAACACAGAAGCTGCAGTGACTGGACAACCCAACACACAAGTGAGAAATGAGGGCTTCAGACATTCTCTATAAATGAGACAAGACCAACCTTGACCCATTTCTTCTGGCTGTAAAAACCAGCCTAGCAAAGTGGTGATAAGTGTTTTCCAAAATAACATCCTGCCTTCCTGAAAACAAAGGAGCAAGTCTGACAAGAGCTGCTTGATGTTACACAAAATATTCCTGTGGAATTCTCTGATCTTCTCTGCCTGAAATCTGGAGAATACCACAAGCAGCCACCAATTACCAGCCACTGCAGCCTCTGTTGATCCCTGCTTTAACCTGCTTCCACAATAGCCAAATTCTTTCATCTGTAGCTTCATCCCTGACCTCTGATCTGCCCAGTGCTTCTCTGGGTATTGTACACAGCTATCAGATAACAACAATTGACATCCAGGCTTCCTCCAGCCTCGGGGTAAAAGCCATAACCACTGGGGCATGGCAGACCCCCAGATGATAAAAATTAATGTCCTTTTTCTGCAGTGCCTTGCAGGGTTAAAGGAGCCATTTATCCAGATATGAAAGCTGAAAGAAAGGTCCAAAAAGCCTTTTTTGTTTTGAAGCAACAGAAAACACCCCCTGGAATGGCAAAACCAGATGCTTCACTCAGTAATAAAACTCACGGTCCCAAAGGCAGGATCAGACTTATACTTAATAGTATTTGAAAAAAATACACATTTTCAAGCCTTTTCTACAGTGAAAGCAGAAGAGTACCCTGAATATCAGTCACCAAAACTATCAGGATTATTTTGAGAGTATTTTATACATCTCATTACTGTAAATGTTTCAGAAACATTTCTGTGCTATATTCTACTCTGCCTCCCTATGTTGTTTTTATCTTACAAGTGAGAACTCCTTAAGGCAGGCATCACATACAAGCTCCCAATAAAGCATTTAAAATACTACAGGCAGTGTGAATTTCTGGAATCAGTCAGAGTTTCTGGAATCATTCTCACTTTTAAGCTAATTTAGATGCCTCTCAATACTTTCAAAGTGCTACAATACGAGAAAGCAAGATCAGCTTTGGTTTAGATTATTAACATAATATGATTGCAATGCACTGAGAAATGGTAAAAAAAATCAGCTCTCTTTCATTCCCAATTGCTCAATTCAGTATGCAACCACAGTAAAACTGTAAGCAAATCTTGTGAATAAGGTTTTCATTTGAACTTGACAGAGAGCCAACATCTGTGTTGCTATTTATTTATACACACACATATAAATACACACAGTTTTTAACTTATATATGTATATACATGGGCATTATTTCACCTGGTTGCTTTCTAACAGTAACTATTCCAACATAAGTCTTAGAAGAGAACAGCTGAACTGAGACCAGGCCATGGCCTCACTGTAGAGCCCAGGGAAAGGTCTCTACAGAATCATTTAACCTCACAAAGTGGAAGAGATCCACTGTAAGGACATGCAATGCATTTCTGAGTCTTTGGAGTATTTTCCCTCCAAAAACTCAGAAATGTACTGCATGTCCTTACAGACTGCACCATCTCAGGACAAAACCAAGCCTACTAAAAATGAAAAACCATGCTTGCATATGCCACAAGTTGGTTTTCTGTGTTCTGTGATGCTACATAAGCATCACCAAAAAAAATATAAAAAAAGAAGTTACTTTGCCTGTCTTTAAAGCAATATACTCATCAGGGAATTCTGCAGGTAAAAGCTTGGGAAAATATTAAGTCCAATAGGGACCTGCAAGAAGGCCTGTCCCCCATGAGGCACAAAAAGTTGCTGGACTCTTAAAACCATGAAGAAAAAAAGTCAACATATTTTAAAATACACCCCTGCAGCCTACTGGCTAAAATCTCTGAAATGATCCATCCACAGAGCACCCCAGGGCCAGTGCATCAGAAAGAACCAAATGGCTCAAGGACAGAGCACTGACCAGTTAAACCCTGGGGAAACTCAGGTCAGTGATGACAGAGAGCAGGTTCCTGTGCTTCTCTGCCCAGGAGGTACCAAGCTGTGAAGTGACTCCCTACAAGGGACTGAAACAGTGACTCACTTGACCTCCTCTGGCTGAAGAGAAAACAACACAGCACCTTCTACACATTCAGAAGCTTCAGCCCTGAACCACTTGGCTCCATTCCCTTCCCCTGCTTTTCAGAGGAGCAGAAGGAAAGCACAGGCTGAGCACACAAACCTGCTCTTCTGTAAGAATTTTACGGTGTGGAAGAAAAGCTTCAGTACCTGCTGTCCTTGGAGCAGAAGATCCTCCATGAGCCTTAAAGTCAACGCAGGGCTCCTCACAGCAGATCACCGACCCAGAGCAGAGCTTGGCATCTGGGGAGAGAGAGTTTGGCAGGACAAGGCACCACGTGGGCAGGGAGTGAGGAGACATTTCATACCAACCCAGAGGGATCACTCAAGCTCTGCCAGGGCTATCTTGGAAAGGTCTAGTGAGGTGGGTTTGGTTTAGTTTTCAAACTGCACCAACAAAGGCCTTCCCCACTCCCCAGTCCCATCATAAGTGACCTGCAAACCTTCCACAAACTCATTCTTGTGGAAGCTGCTCACTTGAAGGCTAAAGAATATGACAGACACTCTCATCTGCACATCTCACCACTGCCAACCAAAGATGTCTCTTTAAAAGTCATTCCAGTCTCATTCAGAGCACCAGCAAGTTTAATTTATCCCAACTTTTCTCATCTGCCCAACTTTTCCATCAGCAAGGTAACACTCAATGCTCAGCCTGCTGTCCTTCAGAGGATCACAAATCTTTCTTTACCATATGGTGGGTCCTGAAGGTACTGTAATCTCTATTTTACACAAGGAGAAGGCAGAGACAAGCAAAGTGGAAAATTTCTAAAGCTTCTAAATGACTGTGAAACTGAAGTAATTTTCAAAAGAGAATTGGACACTCCAGAGATGAAGTTAACCTTGCACGTCCTTCAGTCACATCTCACAGTGAAACACCCTCAATTCACTTCAGGCAAGCTCCTCAAAGCCACACAGGGACCTGAAGAGTATCACAATGGGAAATTCCAAGTCTAAAATGCAGAGATAAATGAGCCAAGACTTCTCCCCTCCTCCAACCCAGCAGTCCACAGGAACCAGCTTTTTCACCAAAAGAAAGTATTTGGGTACCTCAAGTTTTCTTCCCTCCATGCTGAGATCCAAACATTGTGGCCAAGCTGAACCTCTCAGCACTGATGCCTGTGAAGCCCCCTTGGGTGTGGGGAGTCCTGGGCAGGGCCAGCTCTCCTCAGCTGGCTCTGGGGCCAGTGTGAGGGAGCAGTCACTCCCAGCTCCATTTAAAGATGTGGCTGGGGCAAGAGGGTGTGGCTGGGGTGGCACCAAAACAGCACCTGCTGCCAGGGCAAGGTGGTTGCAACCTCTCCCTGTGGATAGAGGCACTGGGTTTGGACTCTGCCTCCAGGGCTGGTTTTGATTTTTATACAGAGATGTTTTCATGCAAATTATGCAGTAAGCAGCCTCGGGAATGCTGCCAGATACCTGCTCCCCACCTGCCTGTAGGTAGGCAAGAGTCAGGCCCCCACTTGCTTCTCCTCTGCGGGTCTGTGACTCCTTCCCTGCACCATGGCACAACTTCAATAGCAAGGGCTGAGAGGTTGCCTACAGCCTGGGAAGGGACAGGTGGATTTGAATATCCCTTAGGAGAAGGAGGACCCAAACCCAAGTTCGACCACTTCTGAGATGAGTATTAAAACCATTAAGTTATTATATGGAAACCACCACACCAATAATTTGTATCTTAAGCAGCAAGTGCAAGGCTGTGAGCTGAGACCTGAGCAGCAGGGGCAGGTTTGACTCACCTGGCCGGGTCTGGAGCTTGCAGAGTGTGGGAGCTGCTCATGGGATGCAGCCTGAGAGCTGGCATGGGGATGCAGGTGGGAAAAGGGTCTCCAGGAGGCTGAGCAGACACCAAGAAAAAGACTGTGGAGGGAACCAGATCCTGCAAACAACATCTGTTCCCAGCATTTGAAGTCCTAACCTTAGTTTAGGGTTGAAATGTCAAACTAAAATCTCTCTTATCACCACCAAAGGGCTTTTACCTTGAATTTTTAAGCATTTGTTTAAGCTGAGGTTAAAAAGAGTCTGGGCTCCTTGACTGCTAAGCAGATCATAAAACTCTCTGGAGTACAATAGGCTATAGAAAGTTCCTCAGTTTTCCCAATGATTGCGTGCCTAGTTAGCTTCTTGAACCTTCCCTGTTCTCAAACTAAAAGAGCTCAGCTGCAAAAGTTTAACTAAAGGCATTTCTTAAAGGAATTTTTAGAGGAGCTGTTAAAAACACATTGGCTAACAGCTTAGAGTCGCTCTTAGCCAATGTGTTTTTATCACAACCCAACACAATAAAGTATCAGCTACCTCTACATTTTATTGTTAGGAAAAAGGCTTTAATTAAAGAGCAAGTCTACACCTGTGTTTTTAAGTACTGTGAGCCTGATTTTCTTCAAATTCATTGTTCCTTCCAATTTTTTAGATATGCATTTGAAAGAAGAGAAGGGCAGGCAGCACTATTTGGAAGTTGCAAATAAGTATTTTGAGAAAAAAAAGCATTTTAATCTCACACAAACAGACTAAAAATACCTAAAACCCTAAAAATAGCAGGTATGAGGCAGAAAAGTGGCACTTTTTGACAAAACAGAGGAGGGATCCCTCTAAATAGGCATAGATGAATAGGCTGAGTAAATGGAAATATTTGCAATTGATTTTAGATATTTAGCAAGATATTTTTGTATGTAGATGTGTACAAGATCTCCAGAATTTGTTTCAGGCCCATTCAGAAATAAAATCTGACACAAGACTTTGATTCAGAGTTCAGACTCATCTCGGTGACAGTCATTAGTTGATCCAGCAGCATTAAAAGTGAACAGCAAGTGCCCTACACTTCCTCCCACAGAATAAGAAAGTGAGAGGTAAAATTCTCTGTCATTCCACGCTGATGATTTTTAGACAGGATTTCCCACTCACCTTGGCAAGGTGATAATTAAAAAATCTCTGCCAACCTCCTCACTGGACCCCCGCAGCTCTGAACACACCTGCTGCTGGAATTTGATATCCTGTAGCTGAGCATCACAAAGTGTTAGGGAGAACTTGTGTTAGGAAAAAGTACACAGTTGCACAGAGATTAAATTCCTTGGAAGTCTTTTTTTTTTTTTTTATCCCTGTCAGCTTATGGTCTGCCCAGACAATCACCTGATGGCTACAGAAGAAATACCACACTGTTGTGTCTCCAGGGGCTTGTTACAGCTGTTTTTTCAGCATTTGCAGTGGTGTGCTATCATTGCAAAGTTTAAAAGTGCTTTTGTCTTTTGCAGAGCAATGCCAGCCAATCCTCCATGCATTACCACATTATTTAATTCAAATATCCAAAAATTAATTATACCACATGCCAATACAGAGTGCAGTCTTACCAGCCCTAAATCAGGGTCAGGTTATGCTTTTCTAACCAGAATTCTCTCCAAATATGCTCAGCTTGATTGAGCTGTACCCTCTGCCTGTTGAGAAGGATTTCCCACGTGCATTTCACAGGATGGATCCACACCTCACAGGAGATACCTGAGCTCAGGCTTTTATTTCCCCCCCAGAACACCAAGGTGCAGATCAGAGCTTGCCTGATGGCCACAGCAGCTGCTGTATTATCTGTCAGTGTGTGCTCTGCACCACAAAGAGAATCCAGACTGCAGCAAACCCTGCTGCTCACACCATCACCTTCCTCTGAATGCTGCTATGAGGAAACATTTGTGCCCTTCCTCCTCTTTCACACCCCAGCTGAGAATTTTCCTGCTTGGCCCTGGAGCTCAGCATTGATTTAACTCCCCAGAGTTTGGCAGTGTTTTTTTCTCAGACCAACCACCATCATTCTCCCAAAGCATGGAAGGAAGCAAAGATCACTGTGAGGAAAATCCAACACTCCCACAGCACTCACAGCCTGTCCTTCCTGCCAGCCTACACCACCTTCAAACCCTTCAGCCCAGCTCCAGGCAGATATTCCAGTGAGATGGACATTCACTGCAGAGCTTCTCCAATGACACAGTTGCTTCTGTGTTTGCAAAACATAGACAAAATCTGAGAAAATATCCCCTCTAGTTCACACTTCTGTGTAGCTCAGTCACCAAAGATGCTCCACATAAGCTAGAGATTGGGTGTTGGTACAGCACTCAGCAGCCAAGAAGAAGGAGAAGCTCCCAATGAATGCTAAAAAAGGCAGCTTCTACTCAGATTGAAGCTATGTCCCTAGACAGAAAGGGTGGTTCATCAGGAGACTGGTCTGGCCTCTGAAATGAATGCATCAAGTTCTAAATATTATTTGATTTGATCCAAATGGATGCCTTTTCTGGGCCTGGCACTAACCAAGATAAACCTGAGTGCTTCAAACAAGAAACAGCACCAGAACTGCAAATGTCTTTTCCATAGAGCAAGACTGTACCTCACCTTTTCTCTCCAGACACAGTCCCAGTCTCACAGTCAGAGAGTGCCCAGAGCCTTCCCAGACTCCCAGAGAACAGTCTCTTGGAAGCATTGTAATAGTATAGATGCAAAATGGTTATGTGGATCACTGAAGGCATCTTCCACTGGTTTGTGATGCATTTCAGGAACTTCACAAGCAAGAAAATAACATGCATCATGCAATGAAAATGAAGGATTTTTTTTTTCCCTACATGGATTATATAAAAAAATTTGGCCCAATTAAAACAGACATCCTCAATTAAAATTGTATCTGGCTACAATGAGGCAGTGGTTTTGTTATGACTGATTCATTATTGCACAGATTTGATTTTTAGTGTGAGAAAAAAAGGGGGTTCACTGATATGGAATTTTTCTCAGATAAAGCAAGGAAAACTGATATAACAAAAGGGAAGAATTCCTTTAGCTATGGCTGTATAGGGGATTTTGTCAGCCTGATTATTCTGCAACAGAAACAGCCATGAACTCCTCTCTCCCAGTGATTATCTCAACCATCTCTCTGAACAGGACAAGCAAAAAATTCCTCTGCACCTTCCTTCCTTTAATGAGGGCTATGGGAAACAGCAGAGACATCAGACACTTCACATGCTTACCTCTCCCCATATGTCCCACAGATGCCAAAACTCAGAAGTTTCCCTTCCCCGATGTCAAAATAATTATGAAAAAGGATTTTCACAAACATAAAAGAGATGGGGAAGGGAAAATTGGGCAGCTTTTCAGTGGGTATGATAGATAAATTCAGATGGGACCCAAAAATAAAACGTTTTAGACTCTAGCTCAGTTTTCAGGATGAGTGACACTGCTGAACAAGGGGGGAATGCACAATAGGTGGTGTAACAAGAGTAGGACAGCTGCCTGCTGCCATGTAGGCAGAGCTGAACAAGCTTTATGCATTCAGGGACCAGACAGTTCCCTGGCAGCATTTGAGAAACACATGAAACACATGAAAAAGCTGTGAGGTGCCAGCAGCAGAGTCTGGACATGGTGATCCCAGGGGTCCTTTCCAACCTGTGTTTAAATCTCTTGGCAGAGAAACCCTTCTGTGCCTGTGACCATTCTTGCAGCTTTCATTTGTCCTATTTCTACTTCTCCTGTATTCCAGACACAGTTATTGCACTGTGCAACACTTGGGCACATAGTGGATTTACACACAAACCTTTTTTTGGTTTTTATTTGAGGTCTTCTTTAAAGTCTTTTACATCCTATTTTTCATCCTGATCACTCCTAAGGATTGAGCTGATACCTTCCAAGAACTGCTCACAATGACAAGAAGACATTTTCCTGGATGGTGGCATATCTGTGGATGCCTAAGGATGGGTTTTTTCCTTTTCTGCATTACTTTGTAGATGTCTAGATTAACTGAGAAAATGGAGAATATTCACAGCCAGTTTTAATTTTAATCTATCTTGAAAATTTCTTACTGGTGAGTTTGTCAATTCTCCCTTTTTTCCTAGAGCTTTAGTAGGTAATTTAACAATAGAGAAATCAACAGAGATTCCTGCCACCTGGTGATGTCCTGCAATTTGAAAAAGGATGACTCAATCCCCACCTTCTGTTTTACCTTTACCTAATTAGAACCATTACCAGTTCAAAACTACAGGAACACATTCCCTTTTATATCTTGACTGTTTAAGGGATTTGATGGTTACTGATAAGGGACCTTGAAAGTCCAGCTATGCTTTATGAGCTGAATCACCTCTGCACAAGGGCTGCTGGGCTTCAAGGCACACAGATATGTGACAGCTTCCTTCTACAAAATTCATTTCTACATTGCCCCAATATGTCATATTTGCAAGTCTTCATTTCATTTTCCATAAATTTGACCAAGGCAGGCTTGATCTACCAGTGTACCCATCCCTTTAAACATGAGCTGCATTTGCCACCTTCACTTGCCTCATCAATTATTTAGTTCATATCAAAGGAAACCATTAATTTAAAAACTCCACATTTGGGACTCTTGGGTGGCTACCATGGCTACCACCTATTTTTATCAACAGCATTACGCATTTATCCAATTGTTCTAAACCTGTTCTGCTGACACTTCAGATTAAAACACACTTTTAGATGCCTTCAGATACCAAAACTCTCCAGAAATGAGAGCTCCCTGAGATGTTTTATAATGAACAGCAAATCAAAGATTTATTTAGCCTTGCTGTAACAGCCCTGTGCACTTTGAGTGTTCTTATTAGACTGCAATTGCTTATCAAGCCTGCTGATGGACAGGCTCCCTACCCTTCATGTGTTTGAAGGGGTTTTCTCATTGTTTCTTTGAGTTTTGCAAGTTGCTCCTCAGAATTGATTTTGCCTGCCTAATTTAACTTGCCTTATTTAACTTGCCTCTATGCTCTTTTCTATTTTCTCTGTTCAAACACAACCTCCACTTTCTGAAAGATGTCTTTGCACTCCTAACATCGTTCTGCTCTTCTGCTGAACAAGTGCATCTTTTCAGAGAGTCCTCCTCAATCCTTTTGACAGAAGAGGATGCACACTTCTTTGAGCTCATATTATAAAGTCTTCTCACCAGCTGCTTGTTCCCTGCAAGGATCTTAACCCTTTTAGCTGCTCCTTTGAACAGCAAAATTCAGATAATCATTCCTGTATTTATCTATTCCACCTCTTTAAAATTGTATTGTTGGCACAGGGACAAGAGAACTGAGTTTGTCATGGTCCTTGCACAGTACTCTGGGTTAAAATCAGTATTGTCTTTTCCCCATTACATTAAATGACAGAATCATAGAACAATTTTATGTTGTTTCACACTCCTGCATTGCTTTTCTTGTTGTCTTGCACATCAAGGTCTTTCTCCTTTTCTGGTCCCCAGTTCAGTGTCTTTGGTATTTCTCCATTTACCTCTGCAGAGAAAGGCTCTTTCTTCCCTTGGACTTCACTGACCTCTCTGGATAACAAGCCCCTCAGACAAATACCAGCCTCTCCTCCAAATTAAATTGCTCCACTTGCCAAGGCCAGGGCAGCCCATATTTCCAAAACAGACTCCTCATATTTTCTCAGCCAGCATTTTGATGCAGAATTTTCCAGACAGTCTCATGACCATGTTTCAGTCACCACCAATGATGATACCAATGACATGACACCAATCACAAACACAGTCAACATCAACACTGCCACCTCCACACCTCCCTGAGACAAGAAATGTATTCCTTTAGCCCTTTTTTCCTTTATTTCCCACAAGAGAACTGAAGTTCCCTGGAAGGGCAGTTTCTTCACACCTCCAGGACAGTTTGGATGACAAGCCTAAGAAGATTAGCTTTTGTAATGCTTTCTGAAAACCACTGTAAGGAGGATCACTGGCACGGATGACTGATTTTCATCCAGGAGACTCTAGCATTGTTTCACTATCTCATGCATTTGCTGGGATTCCATTTCCTGCTGGAGCCTCGAGGGAAATTTCATAATCAGCACACCTGGTATGTGTAGTGTAAATAATTAAGGGGATGCCCTCTCTAACAATCTATGCAGAAAGGCTGTTCAGCTGTAAGAAACGGCCTGGATCACAGCCTTGTTAGAAGAGACAACTATCAGGATTGTAAGATTCCATTTCCAGACTCAAAAAACCTCAGGAACATTCTCTGAACCAAATGGAGTCAAGGTGGAGGGACCTACTCCCCTTCAGTGTGTTTATGGGTTATTTCAACATTATTATTTCTATGCTCTCAGCACAAATGGTATTTTGTCACCATTTTTCTACCCCACAATTTAATTTATTGCTTGCCTTAAGAAAAAAGATCATGACACCAATTTAGCTTATAATCACATCAAGAAAAACACTCTATGTGACAAATCTGGCAATAAGCCAGCTCTGCATAAACTGGTTTGATGACAAAAATACTTAGGGCAGACCATGTAAAAGAGGATAGAGATCATGAGATGCTTGGCTTTATCTGTTCAGCAATTTGCAAGGGCAGTAGTTGCTGCAGCCCAGGCTCTGGGGGTCTTTGGTCGTTTTCCCCCCAGAAATTAAGAACATCAAAGTCCTCACAAAGTGGACATTATCAGAAGAAGGAATTACTTGATTTTCACAAATTAATAAAATATGCAGGATGTACAAATTCATGTCTGACAGCTCACACCAATGTGGTGGTAGCATCTGCACAATTTTGATGTGAATGGGGTTTTTTGATTGGTTTGGGGGTTTTTCCCCCTGAAAGTAAAGCCCCTCAGCAGCTGGACATCAGCTATGTACATCAACTGTACATCTAGAAACTTTCACTTATGTGCTTTGTGCCTTTCTCTGCTTTAGCAAAAAGAACCCTTTGTTCTGAATTCTTCTTTCTGCTACTTTTGATCAATGCCTTGTCTTAATCTGTATTTATTACTTACCCTACAGATCCCTCATTGGAAATATTTCTTTTCTTTCCCTAGGCCCAAACTCCAGTTTTACTTTAAAGCTTCTAAAAAAAGTTTTATCATCTCATGTGCGTCACTTTATGGTGCCATCTGTAACTAAAGTACAGCACAGTAAATGACATATTTGTGATTTGGAATCCAGTTTTGCAGATAACAGAGGTTAAGCAGCTCATTTAAATATGCCTCTTTGATACATAACTGAAGTAGATTCAAACACTGAGATTTGCTCACCATCATTACTCCCACTTTCCAACACATTAATTGGATATAGGAAGTCAAATCAAGAAAGTCAGCTTCTCATCAAGGACTGCATCTTAAATTCTGATTTTGTTTTTATGCTGAAAAAGATGATAATGAATTGTTTGGCACCAGAATATTAGACCTGATATGAACAGCACCAGACACGCAGCATTGTGTGGAGACACTCTCACCCTTTCAATTTGCCCAGTTACCTCAGGTCCATCTAAAGCTCTCACATGTTTTCTAAAGCAGATTTGAAAGACCTATGGCTAATTAAATCTATTGCTATTAGTGTGAATAGGCCATACCTAAATTAAATTTTTAATGAGTTGTGAACCATAAGCATATTCATTACCAGAATTTCTCTCTTTCTAGATTATAATTGGACTGATGGGGCACATCCTTACACCTGCATGTTGCTTCAGGGGGACTCTGCTTGCATGCAAGGATCCTCTAGAACCTCAGTCACAGCATGATAAAGTATCACAGGATTAGTCATTCTGCCAGGATAAATACAGACTCACCTTAATCTTCTAACTTTGTCTTGGTAACATCGAAACTTTACCCCTCAATTTCCAAAAAGAGAAGGAAAAAGTGACCAAGGCGGAAGGATCCAGGCACCCCATGATAAAATTCAGTATTTGATTTCAGTGCAGGCCTCTCCTTATCCCACACAGAGCAGCAGGATGCACGGGATGTGTAAAACCCATTTCAGGAGGCTCAGCAAAAAGGGTTTCAGTTTAGGAGGTGGTAACAGGTGGGCTCTGGGCATATCTGGAGTTTACACCCTACAAGTAAATCTTCACAGGCTGAGCAGTATTTTCCCCCTCTTTGAGAAGTAAATGTGTGGTTTGAAAAGGCACAGAAGGGATTCACTTTCACGGAACAAGCACCAGACAGCTTCAGGTGCTGTGTGAAACTCCAGACTCCCCTTTCTCCTCTGCATGTTCCACCCCGCTGCAGGGGGATCCCCGACCCTGCTGCCCTCAGCCCCTGAGCAGGGGCACAGCTCTCTGAGCCACTGACACCAGAGTGCTCCAAGAGCTCCCCGAGTGGGCACTAAGGGGTTAACCCAGCTCGCAGGCAAACACCAAACCGAGCTGGGAGCATTCCACTGAAACACCATCCTGAGCCAGCAGCCCACAAGGAGCAGCCAACCTGACAAACCCCGGCAACAAAGACACTGGCTCTGGGCATCAGCAGCAATGGGGCACTTTGTGGCACTCAGGAACCCTTGGAAAACCACAGGCATGGAAAACTGGCCACTGTTTGGGGGGGAAAAAACCCAGGAAAGCAATTCGTGCAGCATTAGCTGTGAAAGTTGTACTTTGCTTTAAGCAGACTCATTTCGAGTTCTACCACCTGTTTAAAAGGCAAAATACTTCCTCATTCATTTCAAAAACCGTGGCCCTGTCCCCCCCTTCTCTTTGCATAACGTGGTAAAGACACACACTCACAGGAGCTGTGGCTGTGAGAATCCCAGCCACTGATCTCTATCAGGCTGCACAAACCAGAGCTTTAGCAGTCTCTCAGGAGCTTGCTGTAAAAGCAATTGGAAGTGCAATTAACAACAGCACATCTTAGGATAGGGAAAGACTTCTAACTAGAAGCTAATTAGGAGGGCAAACACTGAAGCTTGTTAGCTGAGATGCTAATGAGAATTATACTTGAGTGGCAGCAGACTAGCTATTCAGAGTTAATTAGAAACCTCAGCTGATAGTATATTGCTCTTAAGAGCTTTCAAAACAAACAACTGGAAAAACTGTCCTGCAGCTAAGGATCCAGCGTGCCACGTTGAGTAATTCATGGGCACAGGGAACAGCCAGGAGATTACACTCAGGCATCAGGGTAATTTAACAGCATGTGGAAATGGAAGAGAGGAGGTTTTTAGGTGCATGCTCCCGTGGATTTCCAAGGGATCCGTGGGTGGCAGCCCTGATGCTGCATTAGGCAGTGCTGGTGAAAACAGCACCCAGCTGCACCAGAGCTGAGCAGGGGAGCTGCCACATGCCCAAAATATCCTCACCAGCCTCGTGCAGAGGTGGGATAAGGAGCTGGGCTGGCCCAGCAGCACCTGGCAGCTTTCCACACCCATCCCCAGCCTCTCCCACCCCAGCTCCCATCCAGGGAAGCCGCTGCTGGGAGCTGAACCAGGTGAAGCTGCAGCTGTGTGGAAGTTGCTCCCACCAAGCCTTTGCCTTCCTGGGGCACGGCAGGGGTTTTACTCTCCCCCTCTATTTGTGCAGTGAGAGGGCAAAGAGTAAATCAGGGCACTTAGAGGGGCAAAACCTGTAAAATGTAACATGGCTGCAATTGGGATGTGAAGTGTGGCCTTACCTGGGCTGAGTTGCATGGCTGATTCCTGCTCTGAGCAGAGCCAGGGAGGCTGAGCAAAGGGGCTGCGTGTTTAAATGTTTCCTCTGTGCCTGATTGGAAGCCCAAGAGCCAGTCAGGGGCAGGGGAGAGGCTGCTAAACTCAAAGTGGGTTGCTTGTTTCAGGAAAAGGTTGGATACTGGAGAACCTCCGCTCTGCACTCATGAAAACGTTCAGTCTCACAGGGGAGAAGAATGCTCCAGAATAATTGGGGGATTTTCAGTTTTGCAGAGGCCCTGTTTGCATTAAAACTTGCAGCAATTTAAGCAAAACCTGGTTTTAATTCTATTTATTGAAACCAATTGCAAAGCCATGTGGATACTCTTAAACAGATTCAGCTTTCCTAAAGAAAAAACACTGCAAATCAAATTTCAATTAAAGCACAGAGGAGCATCCACAAACAGTTTTACACCAGTGTAATTAAATGATTTTCAAAGTTTAGCTTTAGTTTAGCAAAAGATTTCAAAGTTTAACTTAAAACAAATGTGACTTTGAATGCAGATGTGACCTGGCAGTCAGTGGCTGTTGGGATATGGGAGGGTTGGGAACCTTGCATACTG
Source organism: Alaudala cheleensis (assembly GCA_013398995.1). Lineage (NCBI taxonomy): Eukaryota > Metazoa > Chordata > Aves > Passeriformes > Alaudidae > Alaudala > Alaudala cheleensis. Next base: position 33,603 of record VWYE01026594.1, read on the forward strand.
AAACCTCCCTGTGAGAGTCCTGGGAGTGAATGCTGTAAATACACCCTTCACACAAGCCTTGTAGTATCTGCAGTGGTTAAGTGTGTGAAAGTACAAAAATTAAGAGTAGATACTAACACTGTCAACTATAATCCATGCATCCATTTCTTTCTTAAAGGAAAAAAATATCCTGGTGCATAAGCAGTATCCTGAAGAGACAAGTTAGCTTCACTAGAGCTTTGGGAACCCTCATTTTCACTCAATGCATTTGAAGCAAAAGCCCTGGATTGTGGTTATTCAGGTTTAGCAGGACTTGGAAACGCTGACTGAAGCTAGAGGCAAAATTCCCCCCACACCAGAGTGATGTAGCTCTGGGCTTGACCATGCTGCAGCTCCCTGGAGACCATCCCAGCCACAGCCACACAGCTGGGCTCAGCAGGAGCAGCCCCACTGGTGACCAGGATGTGATGGGGGGTTTCACAAACCATTTCAAAATCCAAACTCAGCAGTGGCTGGTGCCTGCCATCCCAGAGCTGGATACAAGGGCTGGGGGTCACCTGGCACAGCTGCTCTGGGTTTAGTGCAAAGCTGCTTGGCAGCTCAAACCAGGCCAAATAGAAGCAGCAGAAGAGATTTAAGTAACTCAGTGCTTCAGAGAAGATTTACTAGTGGGTAACTAAGGGTAGGGATAGTGGTACCTGTAGGCAGTGCTAACAAAGTGCCTGAGCACAACCCAGCCAGCACAGCACCACAATGAAAGGCAGCTGCTGTCCTCTCCAGCCCTCACCACTTAGGGTTCTGTATGAAAGACTGTGAAAGGAGCCTTCCCAGAGCTGTAGCCCAGCTTGGAAGCAAACCAGGGCAAGGCTCTGGGTGTTTCTGGGGTTTATATTGCTGACAGCAGCAGGGAGAGCTGTAGGAACAGGTGGGCAGAGCTTGGAGTTGGCCATAGACTTATTTGCATCTGTTTTCCCTTTGTGACCACCCCTGCAGTGGCAGGCTGGGACACTGGTATCAGGCACAGCATCATCCACTGGGTATGTGCCACTGGGTATGTGCCACTGGACCCCCTTCATTGTGCCTGAGCTGACAGTAAAGAGGATGTACCTGTAAACTGACCATTAAAATGTCAGTTTAGCTCAGACTGATCCTTTTCTCAGAATCATAGCCAATAACTGAGTTCTCTGGATACTTTCTGTTACCTTGCTAAGCAATCTCCTTGCTCCTCAGCCTCCCCAGACACAGCAATGGTTTCCCCCATGGATTCAGGAGGATGACACACAGTCTTTTAACATCCTAGCAAGCAAACTCTAACTTTTCCCATTTGTTAGGTGTGCTTGTTGCCATCTTCCCTCTGCAGGGATAAACGTGCAGCTCTAACCCTGAACTTCATCTATTTGCTGTCTCCTGACTGTGAGTCCCTTTCAGCATTGCTGACTTCACACTGGCTTGCACACAGCATCCAGCTCCACAAGAGCCCAATTTTCCTTTCAGGCTGATGATCTCCTGCTGCAGCAGCATCAGCTCCCCCTGCCAAGGAGCCCTCCCTGCCAGCCCCTCTGTACACCTGCAGCAAAATGACACAACCTGTGGCAGATTTTAGCTCTTTTTCTCCCCCAGAACTGGGCTGGTGCTTGGCAGCATTGCAGCTCCCTGGGGATCAGCATTTTAGCTCTGCAGGACATACTTACCCCAGGTCTCTCTCTTGTAATGGTTTTAATTTTTTATCATGCTCAGAGCACTGCCTGCTGTCTCTTAAGCTTTCATATGCACTGGGGAATTTCTTTTGCTTGGCAAATATTCGTGGGTTTATCAAAGATTATGTCTGGGTTTTCTAATAATGGGGGTTCTAGTAATGCCTCTGAATTGACTTTTTTCTTCCTAATTTGCAGTCTGATCTCTCTCAACTGACATAATGCCCCAAAATTGCAACACTGCACCTTTAATCTTAGATCACTCACAGTCCTCTTTTTCTTCAGGGAAGAAAAGAGAGGAAAAAAAGGTAGTATCAGGAGCAGAAGTCTCTTCTTTGTTGAAGTCTTTGGCCTCAGGTCAAGAAGGCTTTTCATGGGAAAGCCCTGTCATTCCCTGGAGAACTTGCATAAAACCCCATTCTCTGCTGCTGCCTTCACCTCTGTGCCCTCTGAAGGCAGGGGCTGTATCTGCTTTCCTGTGCTGCTTCCTTCTCTCCACATTTATTTTTTTGCTACTCAAGTACAGCTATTGCATCACATGGGAGGTGACAAAAGGAACTTCCAGCCTAAAGAAACTAGTGAATTCATGATGCTGCTTTCACTGTTCTATGAATTATTTGTATCTGTTTTGTCTGGCTATGTATTACTAAAACAATTTGGCCACAATTTAATAGGGGTAAGTTTCTACTTCCACATTTGTTAAGCAGTGCTGTATTTTTGGCATGCTGGAATTCCCAGCATGCTGGAATTCCAAAACACCCTGTATGCCACTTACTCTGTCCTTACCACACAACAATCACACTGTTATTCCATTTTCACTCAGCTTCCTGCCAGTTTCTCTTCTCTCACATCAGGCAGAGGAAGCCCCTGGACCCCACATGTCCATCTCTGCATCCCTGCTGCTTTCCCCAAGCACATGGCACTGCTCTGAGCTTCACTAATCATTTCTGCTGCTTTGCTCTACTCCTGCCTGTGCAATCTGATTCTCCAAGCCACCACTTGTGTCTCCATGCATTTCTCTGCCGAACTTTATTCATTGCATTGTACTTCCTCCTCTTGATGTCTGTCTTGCCTTTGCACAAATGCAGGAACACTACTCAAAGCACTTTCCACTATGTCTCTGAGCTACCTCATACATTTTCTTTGCTTGCACACTCCCTTCCTCCCCAGAAGTTCTACACAGGTCCTGCAGGCAGTGGGAGATGGACAGGAGAATCCATGTGTTACATTCTGGGCAGAAGAGAATTTAATGTACCCATGGCCCATCAAACATCAGTGCAATGCTGGGGCAGAACCAGCACATCCTACTCCTCATTGGCACTTCTCATCCTGGCCTTGATTCCATAGCAAGGGCAGCACTTGCAGTGATCACTGGGCTCACATCTGCCCAGTTTCTACTTGTACAAACACCAGCAGCAAGGATGACAGACATTAGTGAGCTAACAACAAGTTCAAGTACTCTCCAGCATTTTTGCTCAAGGTTTTATTCTCCTTAATCACTGCTGAGTTCATCTTGAAGATTTGGGAACATCTTGCAGAGCTTGGCCATTTAACTGCTACTTTTCCTGATTCTTGTTAATACTTGTCAATTTTCCTATCAAAACTCATTAAAGGATTTTTTCCCCTTCATTTTTCAAAAATAGGATTTTCCCTTAGCTTGGCAAGTCTATTCCTGTTCCCATCCTAATCCTGCTAGAGAATGTGCATTGCTCATTACCCTTAACAACACATCTACTCTTTTTCTTGCTTTTCCTTTTTCTGCACGTCTGGCAGTTCTGCAGCTTTCCTCTTGTAAGCTGAATAAAGCTCAGTTTCTGAACCCATTTCTTTTCCTACAAGTCCAGCTGAGGCAGAAAGCCCAGGAGCCTTCACTGTGCCCTCCACTCACAAATGCTGAATTTCTGGCTGTATCCACAGAGAGATACAACAGCTGCCACAGCCAGCTCACATCTGCCACTGGGTGCAAGCACAAAAAGGCACCAGCTCCAGAACAACAGCTCAGTTTTGTCAAGAAGAGTGTAGGCCATGTATCCACATGGAAGACAAGGTGGTGATCAGCAGCCAGCATGGATTCACTAAAGGTAAATCAAGCTTGACCACCTGACTGCCTTCTACAAAGGAACAAGTTCCTGGATGCTGAGGGGAGAGCAATGAATTTTGACTACCTTGACAGGGTAGATAACTGGGCTCCTGTGGAGTTGGATGCTGTGTGCAAGCCAGTGTGGAGAAGCAGGGCTTTTGACACCATGTCTCACAACATCCCTGCAGGCAAACTCAGGAGCTCTGGGCTGGGTGAGTGGGCAGTGAGGTGGGCTGAGAACTGGCTGAGTGGCAGCTGCCAGAGGGTTGTGATCAGTGGCACAGGGTCCAGTTGGAGACCTGTCCCCAGTGGTGTCCCCCAGGGTACTGGGCCCCGTGTTGTTTAACTTGGTTATCAATGACTTGGATGAAGGAACAGATGCCTCATTTGCAAGTTCCCTGCCAACACAAGGCTGGGAGGAGTGGCCAGCACCCCAGGGAGCTGTGCAGCCCTTCAGAGGGACCTCGATAGGCTGGAGGGATGGGCAGAGAGGAACCTTCTGACATTCAGCAAAGGGCAAATGCAGGGGCCTGCACCCGGGGAGGAACAGCCCCATGGAGCAGCACAGGCTGGGGGCTGACCTGCTGGAAGGCAGCTCTGCAGAGAAGGACCTGGGGGTCCTGGTGGACACAAGCTGTCCATGGGCCAGCAGTGCCCTTGTGGCTGAGAAGGCCAGTGGAGTCCTGGGGTGCCTTAGGAGGAGCAGTGCCAGCAGGTGATCCTGCACTTCTGCTCAGCCCTGGGAGACACATCTGGAGTGCTGTGTCCAGCTCCGGGCTCCTCAGGACAAGAGAGACTTGTAGATCCTGCAGTGGGTCCAGCAGAGTGTGACAAAGATGATGAAAGGTCTGGAGAGTCTCTGTAATGAGGAAAGGCTGAGGGAGCTGAGCCTGTTCAGCCTCAGACTGAGGGGCCTCATCAATGCCTGTCAGTATCTGCAGGGAGGGTGTCAAGAAGAGGGATCAGGCTCTGCTCAGTGGTGCTGAACAACAGGACAAGAGACAGTGGGCAGAAACTGATGCACAGGAAGTTC